>JBBPBS010001162.1:61564-96619 GCA_037974835.1 Cicer judaicum | reverse complement strand
AAAATGACCTAATTGTTCATCCAATGACACAAAACACCTATTGGATGCACAAGATTGGTTAAAAAACCTAATTGGACAAGATTAAGTGTAGGGAGGACGAAAATGACCTAAATGTTCATCCAATGACACAAAACACCTATTGGATGCACAAGATTGGTTAAAAACCCTAATTGGACAAGAATTAGCCTAGGGAGGACGAAAATGACGTAATTGTTCATCCAATGACACAAAACACCTATTGGATGCACAAGATTGGTTAGAAACCCTAATTGAACAAGAATTAGCCTAGGGAGGACGAAAATGACCTAATTATTCATCCAATGACACAAAAACACGTATTGGATGCACAAGATTGTGTAGAAACCCTAATTGGTCAACATTAAGTTTAGGGAGGACGCAAATGACGTAAATGTTCATGCAATGACACAAAACACCTATTGGATGCACAAGATTGGTTAAAAACCCTAATTGGACAAGAATTAGCCTTGGGAGGACGAAAATGACCTAACTGTTCATCCAATGACACAAAAACACCTATTGGATGCAC
Source organism: Cicer judaicum (assembly GCA_037974835.1). Classification (NCBI taxonomy): domain Eukaryota; kingdom Viridiplantae; phylum Streptophyta; class Magnoliopsida; order Fabales; family Fabaceae; genus Cicer; species Cicer judaicum. The sequence goes on along the minus strand of JBBPBS010001162.1, from coordinate 96,072 downwards.
AAGATTGGTTAGAAACTCTAATTAGACAAGATTAAGTTTAGGGAGGACGAAAATGACATAAATGTTCATCCAATGACACAAAAACCACTATTGGATGCACAAGATTGGTTAGAAACCCTAATTGGTGTAGGGTGGACGAAAATGACCTAAATGTTCATCCCATGACACAAAACACCTATTGGATGTACAAGATTGGTTAGAAACCTTAATTGGACAAGAATTAGGCTAGTGAGGACGAAAATGATCTTATTGTTCATCCAATGACACAAAAACACCTATTGGATGCACAAGATTGGTTAGAAACCCTAATTGGACAAGATTAAGTTTAAGCAGAACGAAAATGACCTAAATGTTCATCCAATGACACAAAAACACCTATTGGATGCATTAGATTGGTTAAAAACCCTAATTGGACAAGATTAAGTGTAGGGAGGACGAAAATGACCTAAATGTTCATCCAATGACACAAAACACCTATTGGATGCACAAGATGGGTTAAAAACCCTAATTGGACAAGAATTAGCCTAGGCAGGACGAAAATGATCTAATTGTTCGTCCAATGACACAAAAACACCTATTTGATGTACAAGATTGGTTAGAAACCCTAATTGGACAAGATTAAGTTTAGGGAGGACGAAAATGACCTAAATGTTCCTCCAATGACACAAAAACACCTATTGGATGCACAAGATTGGTTAGAAACCCTAATTGGACGAGATCAAGTTTAGGGAGGACGAAAATGACCTAAATGTTCATCCAATGACACAAAACACCTATTGGATGCACAAGATTGGTTAAAAACTCTAATTGGACAAGAATTAGCGTAGGGAGGACGAAAATGACCTAGATGTTCATCCAATGACATAAAAACACCTATTGGATGCACAAGATTGGTTAAAAACCCTAATTGGACAAGAATTAGCGTAGGGAGGACGAAAATGACCTAATTGTTCATCCAATGACATAAAAACACCTATTGGATGCACAAGATTGGTTAGAAACCCTAATTGCACAAGAATAAGCCTAGGCAGGACGCAAATGACCTATTTGTTCATCCAATGACACAAAACACCAATTGGATGCACAAGATTGGTTAAAAACCCTAATTCGACAAGAATTAGCCTAGGGAGGATGAAAATGACCTAATTGTACATCCAATGACACAAAAGACCTATTGGATGCACAAGATTGGTTAAAAACCCTAATTGGACAAGAATTAGGCTAGGGACGACGAAAATGATCTAATTGTTCATCCAATGACACAAAAACACTTATTGGATGCACAAGATTGGTTAGAAACCCTAATTGGACAAGATTAAGTTTAGGGAGAACGAAAATGACCTTAATGTTCATCCAATGACACAAAACACCAATTGGATGCACAAGATTGGTTAAAAACCCTAATTCGACAAGAATTAGCCTAGGGAGGATGAAAATGACCTAATTGTACATCCAATGACACAAAAGACCTATTGGATGCACAAGATTGGTTAAAAACCCTAATTGGACAAGATTAAGTTTAGGGAGGACGAAAATGTCCTAAATGTTCATCCAATGACACAAAACACCTATTGGATGCACAAGATTAGTTAGAAACCCTAATTGGACAAGATTAAGTGAAGGGAGGACGAAAATGACCAAAATATTCTTCCAATGAAACAAAAACACCGATTGGATGCACAAGATTGGTTAGAAACCCTAATTGGACAACAATAAGCCTAGGGAGGACTTAAATGACCTAATTGTTCATCCGATGACATAAAACACCTATTGGATGCACAAGATTGGTTAAAAACCCTAATTGGACAAGATTTAGTGTAGGGAGGACGAAAATGACCTAAATGTTCATCCAATGACACAAAACACCTATTGGATGCAAGAGATGGGTCAAAAACCCTAATTGGACAAGAATTAGCCTAGGCAGGACGAAAATGATCTAATTGTTCGTCCAATGACACAAAAACACCTATTGGATGCACAAGATTGGTTAGAAACCCTAATTGGACAAGATTAAGTTTAGGGAGGACGAAAATGACTTAAATGTTCCTCCAATGACACAAAAAGACCTATTGGATGCACAAGATTGGTTAGAAACCCTAATTGGACGAGATTAAGTTTAGGGAGGACGAAAATGACCTAAATGTTCATCCAATGACACAAAACACCTATTGGATGCACAAGATTGGTTAAAAACCCTAATTGGACAAGAATTAGCGTAGGGAGGACGAAAATGACCTAATTGTTCATCCAAGGACACAAAAACACCTATTGGATGCACAAGATTGGTTAGAAACCCTAATTGGACGAGAATAAGCCTAGGTAGGACGCAAATGACCTATTTGTTCATCCAATGACACAAAACACCAATTGGATGCACAAGATTGGTTAAAAACCCTAATTCGACAAGAATTAGCCTAGGGAAGATGAAAATGACCTAATTGTACATCCAATGACACAAAAGACCTATTGGATGCACAAGATTGGTTAAAAACTATAATTGGACAAGATTAAGTTTAGGGAGGACGAAAATGTCCTAAATGTTCATCCAATGACACAAAACACCTATTGGATGCACAAGATTAGTTAGAAACCCTAATTGGACAAGATTAAGTGTAGGGAGGACGAAAATGACCTAACTGTTCATCCAATGACACAAAAACACCTATTGGATGCACAAGATTTGTTAGAAACCCTAATTGGACAAGAATTAGCCTAGGGAGGACGAAAATGACCTAATTGTTCATCCAATGACACAAAAACACCTATTGGATGCACAAGATTGGTTAGAAACTCTAATTGGACAAGATTAAGTTTAGGGAGGACGAAAATGACATAAATTTTCATCCAATGACACAAAAACCACTATTGGATGCACAAGATTGGTTAGAAACCTTAATTGGTGTTGGGAGGACGAAAATGACCTAATTGTTCATCCAATGACACAAAAACACGTATTGGATGCACAAGATTGGTTAGAAACCATAATTGGACAAGATTATTGGATGCACAAGATTGGTTAAAAACCATAATTGGACAAGAATTAGCCTAGGGAGGACGAAAATGACCTAATTGTTTATCCAATGACACAAAAACACCTATTGGATGCACAAGATTGGTTAGAAACCCTAATTGGACAAGAATTAGCCTAGGGGGGACGAAAAGGACCTAAATGTTCATCCAATGACACAAAACACCTATTGGATGCACAAGATTGGTTAAAAACCCTAATTGCACAAGATTAAGTGAAGGGAGGACGAAAATGACCTAAATATTCTTCCAATGACACAAAAACACCGATTGGATGCACAAGATTGGTTAGAAACCCTAATTGGACAAGAATAAGCCTAGGGAGGACAAAAATGACGTAATTGTTCATCCAATGACACAAAAACACGTATTGGATGCACAAGATTGGTTGGAAACCATAATTGGACAAGATTAAGTTTAGGGAGGACGGAAATGACGTAAATGTTCTTCCAATGACACAAAACACCTATTGGATGCACAAGATTGGTTAAAAAACCTATTTGGACAAGATTATGTGTAGGGAGGACGAAAATGACCTAAATGTTCATCCAATGACACGAAACACCTATTGGATGCACAAGATGGGTTAAAAACCCTAATTGGACAAGAATTACCCTAGGGAGGACGAAAATGATCTAATTGTTCATCCAATGACCCAAAAACACCTATTGGATGCACAAGATTGGTTAGAAACCCTAATTGGACAAGAATTAGCCTAGGGAGGACGAAAATGACCTAATTGTTCATCCAATGACACAAAAACACCTATTGGATGCAAAAGATTGGTTAGAAACTCTAATTGGACAAGATTAAGTTTAGGGAGGACGAAAATGACATAAATGTTCATCCAATGACACAAGAACCACTATTGGATGCACAAGATTGGTTAAAAACCCTAATTGGTGTAGGGAGGACGAAAAGGACCTAAATGTTCATCCAATGACACAAAACACCTATCGGATGCACAAGATTCGTTAAAAACCCTAATTGGACAAGATTAAGTGAAGGGAGGACGAAAATGACCTAAATATTCTTCCAATGAAACAAAAACACCGATTGCATGCACAAGATTGGTTAGAAAACCTAATTGGACAACAATAAGCCTAGGGAGGACTTAAATAACCTAATTGTTCATCCGATGACATAAAACACCTATTGGATGCCCAAGATTGGTTAAAAACCCTAATTGGACAAGATTTAGTGTAGGGAGGACGAAAATGACCTAAATGTTCATCCAATGACACAAAACACCTATTGGATGCACAAGATGGGTTAAAAACCCTAATTGGACAAGAATTAGCCTAGGCAGGACGAAAATGATCTAATTGTTCGTCCAATGACACAAAAACACCTATTGGATGCACAAGATTGGTTAGAAACCCTAATTGGACAAGATTAAGTTTAGGGAGGACGAAAATGATCTAAATGTTCCTCCAATGACACAAAAACACCTATTGGATGCACAAGATTGGTTAAAAACCCTAATTGGACAAGAATTAGCGTAGGGAGGACGAAAATGACCTAATTGTTCATCCAATGACACAAAAACACCTATTGGATGCACAAGATTGGTTAGAAACCCTAATTGGACAAGAATAAGCCTAGGCAGGACGCAAATGACCTATTTGTTCATCCAATGACACAAAACACCAATTGGATGCACAAGATTGGTTAAAAACCCTAATTCGACAAGAATTAGCCTAGGGAGGATGAAAATGACCTAATTGTACATCCAATGACATAAAAGACCTATTGGATGCATAAGATTGGTTCAAAACCCTAATTGGACAAGATTAAGTTTAGGGAGGACGAAAATGTCCTAAATGTTCATCCAATGACACAAAAACACCTATTGGATGCACAAGATTGGTTAAAAACCCTAATTGACCAACAATAAGCCTAGGGAGGACGAAAATGACCTAATTGTTCATCCAATGACACAAACACCTATTGGATGTACAAGATTGGTTAAAAACCCTAATTGGACAAGATTAAGTGTAGGGAGGACGAAAATGACCTAAATGTTCATCCAATGACACAAAAACACCTATTGGATGCACAAGATTGGTTAAAAACCCTCATTGGACAACAATAAGCCTAGGGAGGACGAAAATGACCTAAATGTTCATCCAATGACACAAAACACCTATTGGATGCACAAGATTGGTTAAAAACCCTAATTGGACAAGAATTAGCGTAGGGAGGACGAAAATGACCTAATTGTTCATCCAATGACACAAAAACACCTATTGGATGCACAAGATTGGTTAGAAACCCTAATTGGACAAGAATAAGCCTAGGCAGGACGCAAATGACCTATTTGTTCATCCAATGACACAAAACACCAATTGGATGCACAAGATTGGTTAAAAACCCTAATTCGACAAGAATTAGCCTAGGGAGGATGAAAATGACCTAATTGTACATCCAATGACATAAAAGACCTATTGGATGCATAAGATTGGTTCAAAACCCTAATTGGACAAGATTAAGTTTAGGGAGGACGAAAATGTCCTAAATGTTCATCCAATGACACAAAACACCTATTGGATGCACAAGATTAGTTAGAAACCCTAATTGGACAAGATTAAGTGTAGGGAGGACAAAAATGACCTAACTGTTCATCCAATGACACAAAAACACCTATTGGATGCACAAGATTTGTTAGAAACCCTAATTGGACAAGATTAAGTTTAGGGAGGACGAAATTGACCAAAATGTTCATCCAATGACACAAAAACACCTATTGGATGCACAAGATTGGTTAAAAACCCTAATTGGACAACAATAAGCCTAGGGAGGACGAAAATGACCTAATTGTTCATCCAATGACACAAAACACCTATTGGATGTACAAGATTGGTTAAAAACCCTAATTGGACAAGATTAAGTGTAGGGAGGACGAAAATGACCTAAATGTTCATCCAATGACACAAAACACCTATTGGATGCACTAGATTGGTTAAAAAACCTAATTGGACAAGATTAAGTGTAGGGAGGACGAAAATGACCTAAATGTTCATCCAATGACACAAAACACCTATTAGATGCACAAGATTGGTTAGAAACCCTAATTGGACAAGAGTTAGCCTAGGAAGGACGAAAATGATCTAACTCTTCATCCAATGACACAAAAACACCTATTGGATGCACAAGGTTGGTTAAAAACCCTAATTGGACAAGATTAAGTGTAGGGAGGACAAAAATGACGTAAATGTTCATCCAATGACACAAAACACCTATTGGATGCACAAGATTGGTTAAAAACCCTAATTGGACAACAATAAGCCTAGGGAGGACGAAAATGACCTAATTGTTCATCCAATGACACACAACACCTATTGGATGTACAAGATTGGTTAAAAACCCTAATTGGACAAGATTAAGTGTAGGGAGGACGAAAATGACCTAAATGTTCATCCAATGACACAAAAACACCTATTGGATGCACAAGATTGGTTAAAAACCCTAATTGGACAACAATAAGCCTAGGGAGGACGAAAATGACCTAAATGTTCATCCAATGACACAAAACACCTATTGGATGCACAAGATTGGTTAAAAACCCTAATTGGACAAGAATTAGCGTAGGGAGGACGAAAATGACCTAATTGTTCATCCAATGACACAAAAACACCTATTGGATGCACAAGATTGGTTAGAAACCCTAATTGGACAAGAATAAGCCTAGGCAGGACGCAAATGACCTATTTGTTCATCCAATGACACAAAACACCAATTGGATGCACAAGATTGGTTAAAAACCCTAATTCGACAAGAATTAGCCTAGGGAGGATGAAAATGACCTAATTGTACATCCAATGACATAAAAGACCTATTGGATGCATAAGATTGGTTCAAAACCCTAATTGGACAAGATTAAGTTTAGGGAGGACGAAAATGTCCTAAATGTTCATCCAATGACACAAAACACCTATTGGATGCACAAGATTAGTTAGAAACCCTAATTGTACAAGATTAAGTGTAGGGAGGACGAAAATGACCTAACTGTTCATCCAATGACACAAAAACACCTATTGGATGCACAAGATTTGTTAGAAACCCTAATTGGACAAGATTAAGTTTAGGGAGGACGAAATTGACCAAAATGTTCATCCAATGACACAAAAACACCTATTGGATGCACAAGATTGGTTAAAAACCCTAATTGGACAACAATAAGCCTAGGGAGGACGAAAATGACCTAATTGTTCATCCAATGACACAAAACACCTATTGGATGCACAAGATTGGTTAAAAACCCTAATTGGACAAGATTAAGTGTAGGGAGGACGAAAATGACCTAAATGTTCATCCAATGACACAAAAACACCTATCGGATGCACAAGATTGGTTAGAAACCCTAATTGAACAAGATTAACTGTAGGGAGGAAGAAAATGACCTAAATGTTCATCCAATGACACAACACACCTATTGAATGAACAAGATTGGTTAAAAACCCTAATTGGACAAGATTAAGTGTAGGGAGGACGAAAATGACCTAAATGTTCATCCAATGACACAAAACACCTATTGGATGCACAAGATTGGTTAGAAACCCTAATTGGACAAGATTAAGTGTAGGGAGGACGAAAATGACATAAATGTTCATCCAATGACACAAAAACACCTATTGGATGCACAAGATTGGTTAAAAACCCTAATTGGAAAACAATTAGCCTAGGGAGGACGAAAATGACCTAATTGTTCATCCAATGACACAAAACACCTATTGGATGCACAAGATTGGTTAAAAACCCTAATTGGACAAGATTAAGTGTAGGGAGGACGAAAATGACCTAAATGTTCATCCAATGACACAAAACACCTATTAGATGCACAAGATTGGTTAGAAACCCTAATTGGACAAGAGTTAGCCTAGGAAGGACGAAAATGATCTAACTCTTCATCCAATGACACAAAAACACCTATTGGATGCACAAGGTTGGTTAAAAACCCTAATTGGACAAGATTAAGTGTAGGGAGGACAAAAATGACGTAAATGTTCATCCAATGACACAAAACACCTATTGGATGCACAAGATTGGTTAAAAACCCTAATTGGACAACAATAAGCCTAGGGAGGACGAAAATGACCTAATTGTTCATCCAATGACACACAACACCTATTGGATGTACAAGATTGGTTAAAAACCCTAATTGGACAAGATTAAGTGTAGGGAGGACGAAAATGACCTAAATGTTCATCCAATGACACAAAAACACCTATTGGATGCACAAGATTGGTTAAAAACCCTAATTGGACAACAATAAGCCTAGGGAGGACGAAAATGACCTAAATGTTCATCCAATGACACAAAACACCTATTGGATGCACAAGATTGGTTAAAAACCCTAATTGGACAAGAATTAGCGTAGGGAGGACGAAAATGACCTAATTGTTCATCCAATGACACAAAAACACCTATTGGATGCACAAGATTGGTTAGAAACCCTAATTGGACAAGAATAAGCCTAGGCAGGACGCAAATGACCTATTTGTTCATCCAATGACACAAAACACCAATTGGATGCACAAGATTGGTTAAAAACCCTAATTCGACAAGAATTAGCCTAGGGAGGATGAAAATGACCTAATTGTACATCCAATGACATAAAAGACCTATTGGATGCATAAGATTGGTTCAAAACCCTAATTGGACAAGATTAAGTTTAGGGAGGACGAAAATGTCCTAAATGTTCATCCAATGACACAAAACACCTATTGGATGCACAAGATTAGTTAGAAACCCTAATTGTACAAGATTAAGTGTAGGGAGGACGAAAATGACCTAACTGTTCATCCAATGACACAAAAACACCTATTGGATGCACAAGATTTGTTAGAAACCCTAATTGGACAAGATTAAGTTTAGGGAGGACGAAATTGACCAAAATGTTCATCCAATGACACAAAAACACCTATTGGATGCACAAGATTGGTTAAAAACCCTAATTGGACAACAATAAGCCTAGGGAGGACGAAAATGACCTAATTGTTCATCCAATGACACAAAACACCTATTGGATGTACAAGATTGGTTAAAAACCCTAATTGGACAAGATTAAGTGTAGGGAGGACGAAAATGACCTAAATGTTCATCCAATGACACAAAACACCTATTGGATGCACTAGATTGGTTAAAAAACCTAATTGGACAAGATTAAGTGTAGGGAGGATGAAAATGACCTAAATGTTCATCCAATGACACAAAACACCTATTAGATGCACAAGATTGGTTAGAAACCCTAATTGGACAAGAGTTAGCCTAGGCAGGACGAAAATGATCTAACTGTTCATCCAATGACACAAAAACACCTATTGGATGCACAAGGTTGGTTAAAAACCCTAATTGGACAAGATTAAGTGTAGGGAGGACAAAAATGACGTAAATGTTCATCCAATGACACAAAACACCTATTGGATGCACAAGATTGGTTAAAAACCCTAATTGGACAAGAATTAGCCTAGGGAGGACGAAAATGACCTAATTGTTCATCCAATGACACAAAAACACCTATTGGATGCACAAGATTGGTTAGAAACCCTAATGGAACAAGAATTAGCCTAGGGAGGACGAAAATGACCTAATTGTTCATCCAATGACACAAAAACACGTATTGGATGCACAAGATTGGTTAGAAACCATAATTGGACAAGATTATTGGATGCACAAGATTGGTTAAAAACCATAATTGGACAAGAATTAGCCTAGGGAGGACGAAAATGACCTAATTGTTCATCCAATGACACAAAAACACCTATTGGATGCACAAGATTGGTTAGAAACCCTAATTGGACAAGAATTAGCCTAGGGAGGACGAAAAGGACCTAAATGTTCATCCAATGACACCAAACACCTATTGGATGCACAAGATTGGTTAAAAACCCTAATTGGACAAGATTAAGTGAAGGCAGGACGAAAATGACCTAAATATTCTTCCAATGACACAAAAACACCGATTGGATGCACAAGATTGGTTAGAAACCCTAATTGGACAAGAATAAGCCTAGGGAGGACAAAAATGATCTAATTGTTCATCCAATGACACAAAAACACGTATTGGATGCACAAGATTGATTGGAAACCATAATTGGACAAGATTAAGTTTAGGGAGGACGGAAATGACGTAAATGTTCTTCCAATGACACAAAACACGTATTGGATGCACAAGATTGGTTAAAAAACCTATTTGGACAAGATTATGTGTGGGGAGGACGAAAATGACCTAAATGTTCATCCAATGACACAAAAACACCTATTGGACGCACAAGATTGGTTAAAAACCCTAATTGGACAACAATAAGCCTAGGAAGGACGAAAATGACCTAATTGTTCATCCAATGACATAAAACACCTATTGGATGTACAAGATTGGCTAAAAACCCTAATTGGACAAGATTAAGTGTAGGGAGGACGAAAATGACCTAAATGTTCATCCAATGACACAAAACACCTATTGGATGCACAAGATTGGTTAACAAACCTAATTGGACAAGATTAAGTGTAGGGAGGACGAAAATGACCTAAATGTTCATCCAATGACACAAAACACCTATTGGATGCACAAGATGGGTTAAAAACCCTAATTGGACAAGAGTTAGCCTAGGCAGGACGAAAATGATCCAACTGTTCATCGAATGACACAAAAACACCTATTGGATGCACAAGGTTGGTTAAAAACCCTAATTGGACAAGAGTTAGCCTAGGCAGGACGAAAATGATCTAACTGTTCATCGAATGACACAAAAACACCTATTGGATGCACAAGATTGGTTAAAAACCCTAATTGGACAAGAATTAGCCTAGGGAGGACGAAAATGACCTAACTGTTCATCCAATGACACAAAACACCTATTGGATGCACAAGATTGGTTAGAAACCATAATTGGACAAGATTATTGGATGCACAAGATTGGTTAAAAACCATAATTGGACAAGAATCAGCCTAGGGAGGACGAAAATGACGTAATTGTTCATCCAATGACACAAAAACACGTATTGTATGCACAAGATTGGTTGGAAACCATAATTGGACAAGATTAAGTTTAGGGAGGACGAAAATGACCTAAATGTTCCTCCAATGACACAAAACACCTATTGGATGCACAAGATTAGTTAGAAAACCTAATTGGACAAGATTAAGTGTAGGGAGGACGAAAATGACCTAACTGTTCATCCAATGACACAAAAACACCTATTGGATGCACAAGATTTGTTAGAAACCCTAATTGGACAAGATTCAGTTTAGGGAGGATGAAATTTACCAAAATGTTCATCCAATGACACAAAAACACCTATTGGATGCACAAGATTGGTTAAAAACCCTAATTGGACAACAATAAGCCTAGGGAGGACGAAAATGACCTAATTGTTCATCCAATGACACAAAAACACCTATTGGATGCACAAGATTGGTTAGAAACCCTAATTGGACGAGATTAAGTTTAGGGAGGGCGAAAATGTCCTAAATGTTCATCCAATGACACAAAAACACCTATTGGATGCACAAGATTGGTTAGAAACCCTAATTGGACAAGAATAAGCTTAGGCAGGACGCAAATGACCTATTTGTTCATCCAATGACACAAAGCACCAATTGGATGCACAAGATTGGTTAAAAACCCTAATTCGACAAGAATTAGCCTAGGGAGGATGAAAATGACCTAATTGTACATCCAATGACACAAAAGACCTATTGGATGCACAAGATTGGTTCAAAACCCTAATTGGACAAGATTAAGTTTAGGGAGGACGAAAATGTCCTAAATGTTCATCCAATGACACAAAACACCTATTGGATGCACAAGATTAGTTAGAAACCCTAATTGGACAAGATTAAGTGTAGGGAGGAAGAAAATGACCTAACTGTTCATCCAATGACACAAAAACACCTATTGGATGCACAAGATTTGTTAGAAACCCTAATTGGACAAGATTAAGTTTAGGGAGGACGAAATTGACCAAAATGTTCATCCAATGACACAAAAACACCTATTGGATGCACAAGATTGGTTAAAAACCCTAATTGACCAACAATAAGCCTAGGGAGGACGAAAATGACCTAATTGTTCATCCAATGACACAAACACCTATTGGATGTACAAGATTGGTTAAAAACCCTAATTGGACAAGATTAAGTGTAGGGAGGACGAAAATGACCTAAATGTTCATCCAATGACACAAAAACACCTATTGGATGCACAAGATTGGTTAAAAACCCTAATTGGACAACAATAAGCCTAGGGAGGACGAAAATGACCTAAATGTTCATCCAATGACACAAAACACCTATTGGATGCACAAGATTGGTTAAAAACCCTAATTGGACAAGAATTAGCGTAGGGAGGACGAAAATGACCTAATTGTTCATCCAATGACACAAAAACACCTATTGGATGCACAAGATTGGTTAGAAACCCTAATTGGACAAGAATAAGCCTAGGCAGGACGCAAATGACCTATTTGTTCATCCAATGACACAAAACACCAATTGGATGCACAAGATTGGTTAAAAACCCTAATTCGACAAGAATTAGCCTAGGGAGGATGAAAATGACCTAATTGTACATCCAATGACACAAATGTCCTATTGGATGCACAAGATTGGTTCAAAACCCTAATTGGACAAGATTAAGTTTAGGGAGGACGAAAATGTCCTAAATGTTCATCCAATGACACAAAACACCTATTGGATGCACAAGATTAGTTAGAAACCCTAATTGGACAAGATTAAGTGTAGGGAGGACGAAAATGACCTAACTGTTCATCCAATGACACAAAAACACCTATTGGATGCACAAGATTTGTTAGAAACCCTAATTGGACAAGATTAAGTTTAGGGAGGACGAAATTGACCAAAATGTTCATCCAATGACACAAAAACACCTATTGGATGCACAAGATTGGTTAAAAACCCTAATTGGACAACAATAAGCCTAGGGAGGACGAAAATGACCTAATTGTTCATCCAATGACACAAAACACCTATTGGATGTACAAGATTGGTTAAAAACCCTAATTGGACAAGATTAAGTGTAGGGAGGACGAAAATGACCTAAATGTTCATCCAATGACACAAAACACCTATTGGATGCACTAGATTGGTTAAAAAACCTAATTGGACAAGATTAAGTGTAGGGAGGACGAAAATGACCTAAATGTTCATCCAATGACACAAAACACCTATTAGATGCACAAGATTGGTTAGAAACCCTAATTGGACAAGAGTTAGCCTAGGCAGGACGAAAATGATCTAACTGTTCATCCAATGACACAAAAACACCTATTGGATGCACAAGGTTGGTTAAAAACCCTAATTGGACAAGATTAAGTGTAGGGAGGACAAAAATGACGTAAATGTTCATCCAATGACACAAAACACCTATTGGATGCACAAGATTGGTTAAAAACCCTAATTGGACAAGAATTAGCCTAGGGAGGACGAAAATGACCTAATTGTTCATCCAATGACACAAAAACACCTATTGGATGCACAAGATTGGTTAGAAACCCTAATGGAACAAGAATTAGCCTAGGGAGGACGAAAATGACCTAATTGTTCATCCAATGACACAAAAACACGTATTGGATGCACAAGATTGGTTAGAAACCATAATTGGACAAGATTATTGGATGCACAAGATTGGTTAAAAACCATAATTGGACAAGAATTAGCCTAGGGAGGACGAAAATGACCTAATTGTTCATCCAATGACACAAAAACACCTATTGGATGCACAAGATTGGTTAGAAACCCTAATTGGACAAGAATTAGCCTAGGGAGGACGAAAAGGACCTAAATGTTCATCCAATGACACCAAACACCTATTGGATGCACAAGATTGGTTAAAAACCCTAATTGGACAAGATTAAGTGAAGGCAGGACGAAAATGACCTAAATATTCTTCCAATGACACAAAAACACCGATTGGATGCACAAGATTGGTTAGAAACCCTAATTGGACAAGAATAAGCCTAGGGAGGACAAAAATGACCTAATTGTTCATCCAATGACACAAAAACACGTATTGGATGCACAAGATTGATTGGAAACCATAATTGGACAAGATTAAGTTTAGGGAGGACGGAAATGACGTAAATGTTCTTCCAATGACACAAAACACGTATTGGATGCACAAGATTGGTTAAAAAACCTATTTGGACAAGATTATGTGTGGGGAGGACGAAAATGACCTAAATGTTCATCCAATGACACGAAACACCTATTGGATGCACAAGATGGGTTAAAAACCCTAATTGGACAAGAATTAGCCTAGCGAGGACGAAAATGATCTAATTGTTCATCCAATGACCCAAAAACACCTATTGGATGCACAAGATTGGTTACAAACCCTAATTGGACAAGAATTAGCCTAGGGAGGACGAAAATGACCTAATTGTTCATCCAATGACACAAAAACACCTATTGGATGCACAAGATTGGTTAGAAACTCTAATTGGACAAGATTAAGTTTAGGGAGGACGAAAATGACATAATTGTTCATCCAATGACACAAAAACACCTATTGGATGCACAAGATTGGTTACAAACCCTAATTGGACAAGAATTAGCCTAGGGAGGACGAAAAGGACCTAAATGTTCATCCAATGACACAAAACACCTATTGGATGCACAAGATTCGTTAAAAACCCTAATTGGACAAGATTAAGTGAAAGGAGGACGAAAATGACCAAAATATTCTTCCAATGAAACAAAAACACCGATTGGATGCACAAGATTGGTTAGAAACCCTAATTGGACAACAATAAGCCTAGGGAGGACTTAAATGACCTAATTGTTCATCCGATGACATAAAACACCTATTGGATGCACAAGATTGGTTAAAAACCCTAATTGGACAAGATTTAGTGTAGGGAGGACGAAAATGACCTAAATGTTCATCCAATGACACAAAACACCTATTGGGTGCACAAGATGGGTTAAAAACCCTAATTGGACAAGAATTAGCCTAGGCAGGACGAAAATGATCTAATTGTTCGTCCAATGACACAAAAACACCTATTCGATGCACAAGATTGGTTAGAAACCCTAATTGGACAAGATTAAGTTTAGGGAGGACGAAATTGACCTAAATGTTCCTCCAATGACACAAAAACACCTATTGGATGCACAAGATTTGTTAGAAACCCTAATTGGACGAGATTAAGTTTAGGGAGGACGAAAATGACCTAAATGTTCTTCCAATGACACAAAACACCTATTGGATGCACAAGATTGGTTAAAAACCCTAATTGGACAAGAATTAGCGTAGGGAGGACGAAAATGACCTAATTGTTCATCCAATGACACAAAAACACCTATTGGATGCACAAGATTGGTTAAAAACCCTAATTGGACAGGAATAAGCCTAGGCAAGACGCAAATGACCTATTTGTTCATCCAATGACACAAAACACCAATTGGATGCACAAGATTGGTTAAAAACCCTAATTCGACAAGAATTAGCCTAGGGAGGATGAAAATAACCTAATTGTACATCCAATGACACAAATGTCCTATTGGATGCACAAGATTGGTTCAAAACCCTAATTGGACAAGATTAAGTTTAGGGAGGACGAAAATGTCCTAAATGTTCATCCAATGACACAAAACACCTATTGGATGCACAAGATTAGTTAGAAACCCTAATTGGACAAGATTAAGTGTAGGGAGGACGAAAATGACCTAACTGTTCATCCAATGACACAAAAACACCTATTGGATGCACAAGATTGGTTAGAAACCCTAATTGGACAAGAATAAGCCTAAGCAGGACGCAAATGACCTATTTGTTCATCCAATGACACAAAACACCAATTGGATGCACAAGATTGGTTAAAAACCCTAATTCGACAAGAATTAGCCTAGGGAGGATGAAAATGACCTAATTGTACATCCAATGACATAAAAGACCTATTGGATGCATAAGATTGGTTCAAAACCCTAATTGGACAAGATTAAGTTTAGGGAGGACGAAAATGTCCTAAATGTTCATCCAATGACACAAAACACGTATTGGATGCACAAGATTAGTTAGAAACCCTAATTGGACAAGATTAAGTGTAGGGAGGACGAAAATGACCTAACTGTTCATCCAATGACACAAAAACACCTATTGGATGCACAAGATTTGTTAGAAACCCTAATTGGACAAGATTAAGTTTAGGGAGGACGAAATTGACCAAAATGTTCATCCAATGACACAAAAACACCTATTGGATGCACAAGATTGGTTAAAAACCCTAATTGGACAACAATAAGCCTAGGGATGACGAAAATGACCTAATTGTTCATCCAATGACATAAAACACCTATTGGATGTACAAGATTGGCTAAAAACCCTAATTGGACAAGATTAAGTGTAGGGAGGACGAAAATGACCTAAATGTTCATCCAATGACACAAAACACCTATTGGATGCACAAGATTGGTTAACAAACCTAATTGGACAAGATTAAGTGTAGGGAGGACGAAAATGACCTAAATGTTCATCCAATGACACAAAACACCTATTGGATGCACAAGATGGGTTAAAAACCCTAATTGGACAAGAGTTAGCCTAGGCAGGACGAAAATGATCCAACTGTTCATCGAATGACACAAAAACACCTATTGGATGCACAAGGTTGGTTAAAAACCCTAATTGGACAAGAGTTAGCCTAGGCAGGACGAAAATGATCTAACTGTTCATCGAATGACACAAAAACACCTATTGGATGCACAAGATTGGTTAAAAACCCTAATTGGACAAGAATTAGCCTAGGGAGGACGAAAATGACCTAACTGTTCATCCAATGACACAAAACACCTATTGGATGCACAAGATTGGTTAGAAACCATAATTGGACAAGATTATTGGATGCACAAGATTGGTTAAAAACCATAATTGGACAAGAATCAGCCTAGGGAGGACGAAAATGACGTAATTGTTCATCCAATGACACAAAAACACGTATTGTATGCACAAGATTGGTTGGAAACCATAATTGGACAAGATTAAGTTTAGGGAGGACGAAAATGACCTAAATGTTCCTCCAATGACACAAAACACCTATTGGATGCACAAGATTAGTTAGAAAACCTAATTGGACAAGATTAAGTGTAGGGAGGACGAAAATGACCTAACTGTTCATCCAATGACACAAAAACACCTATTGGATGCACAAGATTTGTTAGAAACCCTAATTGGACAAGATTCAGTTTAGGGAGGATGAAATTTACCAAAATGTTCATCCAATGACACAAAAACACCTATTGGATGCACAAGATTGGTTAAAAACCCTAATTGGACAACAATAAGCCTAGGGAGGACGAAAATGACCTAATTGTTCATCCAATGACACAAAAACACCTATTGGATGCACAAGATTGGTTAGAAACCCTAATTGGACGAGATTAAGTTTAGGGAGGGCGAAAATGTCCTAAATGTTCATCCAATGACACAAAAACACCTATTGGATGCACAAGATTGGTTAGAAACCCTAATTGGACAAGAATAAGCTTAGGCAGGACGCAAATGACCTATTTGTTCATCCAATGACACAAAGCACCAATTGGATGCACAAGATTGGTTAAAAACCCTAATTCGACAAGAATTAGCCTAGGGAGGATGAAAATGACCTAATTGTACATCCAATGACACAAAAGACCTATTGGATGCACAAGATTGGTTCAAAACCCTAATTGGACAAGATTAAGTTTAGGGAGGACGAAAATGTCCTAAATGTTCATCCAATGACACAAAACACCTATTGGATGCACAAGATTAGTTAGAAACCCTAATTGGACAAGATTAAGTGTAGGGAGGACGAAAATGACCTAACTGTTCATCCAATGACACAAAAACACCTATTGGATGCACAAGATTGGTTAGAAACCCTAATTGGACAAGAATAAGCCTAAGCAGGACGCAAATGACCTATTTGTTCATCCAATGACACAAAACACCAATTGGATGCACAAGATTGGTTAAAAACCCTAATTCGACAAGAATTAGCCTAGGGAGGATGAAAATGACCTAATTGTACATCCAATGACACAAAAGACCTATTGGATGCACAAGATTGGTTCAAAACCCTAATTGGACAAGATTAAGTTTAGGGAGGACGAAAATGTCCTAAATGTTCATCCAATGACACAAAACACCTATTGGATGCACAAGATTAGTTAGAAACCCTAATTGGACAAGATTAAGTGTAGGGAGGACGAAAATGACCTAACTGTTCATCCAATGACACAAAAACACCTATTGGATGCACAAGATTGGTTAGAAACCCTAATTGGACAAGATTAAGTTTAGGGAGGACGAAAATGACCTAAATGTTCA
Organism: Cicer judaicum; assembly: GCA_037974835.1. NCBI lineage: Eukaryota > Viridiplantae > Streptophyta > Magnoliopsida > Fabales > Fabaceae > Cicer > Cicer judaicum. The sequence continues at coordinate 77,713 of JBBPBS010001162.1, read as the reverse complement.
TCCAATGACACAAAACAACTATTGGATGCACAAGATTGGTTAAAAACCCTAATTGGACAAGAATTAGCCTAGGGAGGACGAAAATGACCTAATTGTTCATCCAATGACACAAAACACCTATTGGATGCACAAGATTGGTTAAAAACCCTAATTGGACAAGATTAAGTGTAGGGAGGACGAAAATGACCTAAATGTTCATCCAATGACACAAAACACCTAATGGATGCACAAGATTGGTTAAAAACCCTAATTGGACAAGAATTAGCCTAGGGAGGACGAAAATGACCTAATTGTTCATCCAATGACACAAAAACACCTATTGGATGCACAAGATTGGTTAGAAACCCTAATTGGACAAGATTAAGTTTAGGGAGGACGAAAATGATCTAATTGTTCATCCAATGACACAAAAACACCTATTGGATGCACAAGATTGGTTAGAAACCCTAATTGGACAAGAATTAGCCTAGGGAGGACGAAAAGGACCTAAATGTTCATCCAATGACACAAAACACCTATTGGATGCACAAGATTGGTTAAAAACCCTAATTGGACAAGATTAAGTAAAGGGAGGACGAAAATGACCTAAATATTCTTCCAATGACACAAAAACACCGATTGGATGCACAAGATTGGTTAGAAACCCTAATTGGACAAGAATAAGCCTAGGGAGGACAAAAATGACCTAATTGTTCATCCAATGACACAAAAACACGTATTGGATGCACAAGATTGGTTGGAAACCATAATTGGACAAGATTAAGTTTAGGGAGGACGAAAATGACCTAAATGTTCCTCCAATGACACAAAAACACCTATTGGATGCACAAGATTGGTTAGAAACTCTAATTGGACGAGATTAAGTTTAGGGAGGACGAAAATGTCCTAAATGTTCATCCAATGACACAAAAACACCTATTGGATGCACAAGATTGGTTAGAAACCCTAATTGGACAAGAATAAGCCTAGGCAGGACGCAAATGACCTATTTGTTCATCCAATGACACAAAACACCAATTGGATGCACAAGATTGGTTAAAAACCCTAATTCGACAAGAATTAGCCTAGGGAGGATGAAAATGACCTAATTGTACATCCAATGACACAAATGTCCTATTGGATGCACAAGATTGGTTCAAAACCCTAATTGGACAAGATTAAGTTTAGGGAGGACGAAAATGTCCTAAATGTTCATCCAATGACACAAAACACCTATTGGATGCACAAGATTAGTTAGAAACCCTAATTGGACAAGATTAAGTGTAGGGAGGACGAAAATGACCTAACTGTTCATCCAATGACACAAAAACACCTATTGGATGCACAAGATTTGTTAGAAACCCTAATTGGACAAGATTAAGTTTAGGGAGGACGAAATTGACCAAAATGTTCATCCAATGACACAAAAACACCTATTGGATGCACAAGATTGGTTAAAAACCCTAATTGGACAACAATAAGCCTAGGGAGGACGAAAATGACCTAATTGTTCATCCAATGACACAAAACACCTATTGGATGTACAAGATTGGTTAAAAACCCTAATTGGACAAGATTAAGTGTAGGGAGGACGAAAATGACCTAAATGTTCATCCAATGACACAAAACACCTATTGGATGCACAAGATTGGTTAAAAACCCTAATTGGACAAGATTAAGTGTAGTGGGGACAAAAATGACCTAAATGTTCATTCGATGACACAAAACACCTATTGGATGCACAAGATTGGTTAAAAACCCTAATTGGACAAGATTAAGTGTAGGGAGGACGAAAATGACCTAAATATTCATCCAATGACACAAAACACCTATTGGATGCACAAGATTGGTTAAAAAACCTAATTGGACAAGATTAAGTGTAGGGAGGACGAAAATGACCTAAATGTTCATCCAATGACACAAAACACCTATTAGATGCACAAGATTGGTTAGAAACCCTAATTGGACAAGAGTTAGCCTAGGCAGGACGAAAATGATCTAACTGTTCATCCAATGACACAAGAACACCTATTGGATGCACAAGGTTGGTTAAAAACCCTAATTGGACAAGATTAAGTGTAGGGAGGACAAAAATGACGTAAATGTTCATCCACTGACACAAAACACCTATTGGATGCACAAGATTGGTTAAAAACCCTAATTGGACAAGAATTAGCCTAGGGAGGACGAAAATGACCTAATTGTTCATCCAATGACACAAAACACCTATTGGATGCACAAGATTGGTTAGAAACCCTAATTGAACAAGAATTAGCCTAGGGAGGACGAAAATGACCTAATTGTTCATCCAATGACACAAAAACACGTATTGGATGCACAAGATTGGTTAGAAACCATAATTGGACAAGATTATTGGATGCACAAGATTGGTTAAAAACCATAATTGGACAAGAATTAGCCTACGGAGGACGAAAATGACCTAATTGTTCATCCAATGACACAAAAACACCTATTGGATGCACAAGATTGGTTAGAAACCCTAACTGGACAAGAATTAGCCTAGGGAGGACGAAAAGGACCTAAATGTTCATCCAATGACACCAAACACCTATTGGATGCACAAGATTGGTTAAAAACCCTAATTGGACAAGATTAAGTGAAGGCAGGACGAAAATGACCTAAATATTCTTCCAATGACACAAAAACACCGATTGGATTCACAAGATTGGTTAGAAACCCTAATTGGACAAGAATAAGCCTAGGGAGGACAAAAATGACCTAATTGTTCATCCAATGACACAAAAACACGTATTGGATGCACAAGATTGGTTGGAAACCATAATTGGACAAGATTAAGTTTAGGGAGGACGGAAATGACGTAAATGTTCTTCCAATGACACAAAACACCTATTGGATGCACAAGATTGGTTAAAAAACCTAATTGGACAAGATTATGTGTAGGGAGGACGAAAATGACCTAAATATTAGTCCAATGACACGAAACACCTATTGGATGCACAAGATTGGTTAGAAACCCTAATTGGACAAGAATTAGCCTAGCGAGGACGAAAATGACCTAATTGTTCATCCAATGACACAAAAACACCTATTGGATGCACAAGATTGGTTAGAAACTCTAATTGGACAACATTAAGTTTAGGGAGGACGAAAATGACCTAAATGTTCATCCAATGACACAAACACCTATTGGATGCACAAGATTGGTCAGAAACCCTAATTGGACAAGAATTAGCCTAGGGAGGACGAAAATGACCTAATTGTTCATCCAATGACACAAAAACACCTATTGGATGCACAAGATTGGTTAAAAACCCTAATTGGACCAGATTAAGTTTAGACAGGACGCAAATGACATAAATGTTCATCCAATGACACAAAACACCTATTGGATGCACAAGATTGGTTAAAAACCCTAATTGGACAACAATTAGCCTAGGGAGGACGAAAATGACATAAATGTTCATCCAATGACACAAAAACCACTATTGGATGCCCAAGATTGGTTAAAAACCCTAATTGGTGTAGGGAGGACGAAAAGGACCTAAATGTTCATCCAATGACACAAAACACCTATTGGATGCACAAGATTCGTTAAAAACCCTAATTGGACAAGATTAAGTGAAGGGAGGACGAAAATGACCAAAATATTCTTCCAATGAAACAAAAACACCGATTGGATGCACAAGATTGGTTAGAAACCCTAATTGGACAACAATAAGCCTAGGGAGGACTTAAATGACCTAATTGTTCATCCGATGACATAAAACACCTATTGGATGCACAAGATTGGTTAAAAACCCTAATTGGACAAGATTTAGTGTAGGGAGGACGAAAATGACCTAAATGTTCATCCAATGACACAAAACACCTATTGGGTGCACAAGATGGGTTAAAAACCCTAATTGGACAAGAATTAGCCTAGGCAGGACGAAAATGATCTAATTGTTCGTCCAATGACACAAAAACACCTATTCGATGCACAAGATTGGTTAGAAACCCTAATTGGACAAGATTAAGTTTAGGGAGGACGAAATTGACCTAAATGTTCCTCCAATGACACAAAAACACCTATTGGATGCACAAGATTTGTTAGAAACCCTAATTGGACGAGATTAAGTTTAGGGAGGACGAAAATGACCTAAATGTTCTTCCAATGACACAAAACACCTATTGGATGCACAAGATTGGTTAAAAACCCTAATTGGACAAGAATTAGCGTAGGGAGGACGAAAATGACCTAATTGTTCATCCAATGACACAAAAACACCTATTGGATGCACAAGATTGGTTAAAAACCCTAATTGGACAGGAATAAGCCTAGGCAAGACGCAAATGACCTATTTGTTCATCCAATGACACAAAACACCAATTGGATGCACAAGATTGGTTAAAAACCCTAATTCGACAAGAATTAGCCTAGGGAGGATGAAAATAACCTAATTGTACATCCAATGACACAAATGTCCTATTGGATGCACAAGATTGGTTCAAAACCCTAATTGGACAAGATTAAGTTTAGGGAGGACGAAAATGTCCTAAATGTTCATCCAATGACACAAAACACCTATTGGATGCACAAGATTAGTTAGAAACCCTAATTGGACAAGATTAAGTGTAGGGAGGACGAAAATGACCTAACTGTTCATCCAATGACACAAAAACACCTATTGGATGCACAAGATTGGTTAGAAACCCTAATTGGACAAGAATAAGCCTAAGCAGGACGCAAATGACCTATTTGTTCATCCAATGACACAAAACACCAATTGGATGCACAAGATTGGTTAAAAACCCTAATTCGACAAGAATTAGCCTAGGGAGGATGAAAATGACCTAATTGTACATCCAATGACACAAAAGACCTATTGGATGCACAAGATTGGTTAAAAACCCTAATTGGACAAGATTAAGTGTAGGGAGGACGAAAATGACCTAAATGTTCATCCAATGACACAAAACACCTATTGGATGCACAAGATTGGTTAAAAACCCTAATTGGACAAGAATTAGCCTAGGGAGGATGAAAATGACCTAAATGTTCATCCAATGACACAAAAACACCTATTGGATGCACAAGATTGGTTAAAAACCCTAATTGGACAAGAATTAGCCTAGGGAGGACGAAAATGACCTAATTGTTCATCCAATGACACAAAAACACCTATTGGATGCACAAGATTGCTTAGAAACCCTAATTGGACAAGATTAAGTGTAGGGAGGACGAAAATGACCTAAATGTTCATCCAATGACACAAAAACACCTATTGGATGCACAAGATTGGTTAAAAACCCTAATTGGACAAGATTAAGTGTAGGGAGGACGAAAATGACCTAAATGTTCATCCAATGACACAAAACACCTATTGAATGCACAAGATTGGTTAGAAACCCTAATTGGACAAGAATTAGCCTAGGGAGGACGAAAATGACCTAATTGTTCATCCAATGACACAAAAACACCTATTGGATGCACAAGATTGGTTAAAAACCCTAATTGGACAAGAATTAGCCTAGGGAGGACGAAAATGACCTAATTGTTCATCCAATGACACAAAAACACCTATTGGATGCACAAGATTGGTTAGAAACCCTAATTGGACAAGATTAAGTTTAGGGAGGACGAAAATGATCTAATTGTTCATCCAATGACACAAAAACACCTATTGGATGCACAAGATTGGTTAGAAACCCTAATTGGACAAGAATTAGCCTAGGGAGGACGAAAAGGACCTAAATGTTCATCCAATGACACAAAACACCTATTGGATGCACAAGATTGGTTAAAAACCCTAATTGGACAAGATTAAGTAAAGGGAGGACGAAAATGACCTAAATATTCTTCCAATGACACAAAAACACCGATTGGATGCACAAGATTGGTTAGAAACCCTAATTGGACAAGAATAAGCCTAGGGAGGACAAAAATGACCTAATTGTTCATCCAATGACACAAAAACACGTATTGGATGCACAAGATTGATTGGAAACCATAATTGGACAAGATTAAGTTTAGGGAGGACGGAAATGACGTAAATGTTCTTCCAATGACACAAAACACGTATTGGATGCACAAGATTGGTTAAAAAACCTATTTGGACAAGATTATGTGTGGGGAGGACGAAAATGACCTAAATGTTCATCCAATGACACGAAACACCTATTGGATGCACAAGATGGGTTAAAAACCCTAATTGGACAAGAATTAGCCTAGCGAGGACGAAAATGATCTAATTGTTCATCCAATGACCCAAAAACACCTATTGGATGCACAAGATTGGTTACAAACCCTAATTGGACAAGAATTAGCCTAGGGAGGACGAAAATGACCTAATTGTTCATCCAATGACACAAAAACACCTATTGGATGCACAAGATTGGTTAGAAACTCTAATTGGACAAGATTAAGTTTAGGGAGGACGAAAATGACATAATTGTTCATCCAATGACACAAAAACACCTATTGGATGCACAAGATTGGTTACAAACCCTAATTGGACAAGAATTAGCCTAGGGAGGACGAAAAGGACCTAAATGTTCATCCAATGACACAAAACACCTATTGGATGCACAAGATTCGTTAAAAACCCTAATTGGACATGATTAAGTGAAGGGAGGACGAAAATGACCTAAATATTCTTCCAATGAAACAAAAACACCGATTGGATGCACAAGATTGGTTAGAAACCCTAATTGGACAACAATAAGCCTAGGGAGGACTTAAATGACCTAATTGTTCATACGATGACATAAAACACCTATTGGATGCACAAGATTGGTTAAAAACCCTAATTGGACAAGATTAAGTGTAGGGAGGACGAAAATGACCTAAATGTTCATCCAATGACACAAAACACCTATTGGATGCACAAGATGGGTTAAAAACCCTAATTGGACAAGAATTAGCCTAGGCAGGACGAAAATGATCTAATTGTTCGTCCAATGACACAAAAACACCTATTGGATGCACAAGATTGGTTAGAAACCCTAATTGGACAAGATTAAGTTTAGGGAGGACGAAATTGACCTAAATGTTCCTCCAATGACACAAAAACACCTATTGGAAGCACAAGATTGGTTAGAAACCCTAATTGGACGAGATTAAGTTTAGGGTGGACGAAAATGACCTAAATGTTCATCCAATGACACAAAACACCTATTGGATGCACAAGATTGGTTAAAAACCCTAATTGGACAAGAATTAGCGTAGGGAGGACGAAAATGACCTAATTGTTCATCCAATGACACAAAAACACCTATTGGATGCACAAGATTGGTTAGAAACCCTAATTGGACAAGAATAAGCCTAGGCAGGACGCAAATGACCTATTTGTTCATCCAATGACACAAAACACCAATTGGATGCACAAGATTGGTTAAAAACCCTAATTCGACAAGAATTAGCCTAGGGAGGATGAAAATGACCTAATTGTACATCCAATGACACAAATGTCCTATTGGATGCACAAGATTGGTTCAAAACCCTAATTGGACAAGATTAAGTTTAGGGAGGACGAAAATGTCCTAAATGTTCATCCAATGACACAAAACACCTATTGGATGCACAAGATTAGTTAGAAACCCTAATTGGACAAGATTAAGTGTAGGGAGGACGAAAATGACCTAACTGTTCATCCAATGACACAAAAACACCTATTGGATGCACAAGATTTGTTAGAAACCCTAATTGGACAAGATTAAGTTTAGGGAGGACGAAATTGACCAAAATGTTCATCCAATGACACAAAAACACCTATTGGATGCACAAGATTGGTTAAAAACCCTAATTGGACAACAATAAGCCTAGGGATGACGAAAATGACCTAATTGTTCATCCAATGACATAAAACACCTATTGGATGTACAAGATTGGCTAAAAACCCTAATTGGACAAGATAAAGTGTAGGGAGGACGAAAATGACCTAAATGTTCATCCAATGACACAAAACACCTATTGGATGCACAAGATTGGTTAACAAACCTAATTGGACAAGATTAAGTGTAGGGAGGACGAAAATGACCTAATTGTTCATCCAATGACACAAAACACCTATTGGATGCACAAGATTGGTTAGAAACCCAAATTGAACAAGAATTAGCCTAGGGAGGACGAAAATGACCTAATTGTTCACCCAATGACACAAAAACACGTATTGGATGCACAAGATTGGTTAGAAACCATAATTGGACAAGATTATTGGATGCACAAGATTGGTTAAAAACCATAATTGGACAAGAATTAGCCTACGGAGGACGAAAATGACCTAATTGTTCATCCAATGACACAAAAACACCTATTGGATGCACAAGATTGGTTAGAAACCCTAACTGGACAAGAATTAGCCTAGGGAGGACGAAAAGGACCTAAATGTTCATCCAATGACACCAAACACCTATTGGATGCACAAGATTGGTTAAAAACCCTAATTGGACAAGATTAAGTGAAGGCAGGACGAAAATGACCTAAATATTCTTCCAATGACACAAAAACACCGATTGGATTCACAAGATTGGTTAGAAACCATAATTGGACAAGAATAAGCCTAGGGAGGACAAAAATGACCTAATTGTTCATCCAATGACACAAAAACACGTATTGGATGCACATGATTGGTTGGAAACCATAATTGGACAAGATTAAGTTTAGGGAGGACGGAAATGACGTAAATGTTCTTCCAATGACATAAAACACCTATTGGATGCACAAGATTGGTTAAAAAACCTATTTGGACAAGATTATGTGTGGGGAGGACGAAAATGACCTAAATGTTCATCCAATGACACGAAACACCTATTGGATGCACAAGATGGGTTAAAAACCCTAATTGGACAAGAATTAGCCTAGCGAGGACGAAAATGATCTAATTGTTCATCCAATGACCCAAAAACACCTATTGGATGCACAAGATTGGTTACAAACCCTAATTGGACAAGAATTAGCCTAGGGAGGACGAAAAGGACCTAAATGTTCATCCAATGACACAAAACACCTATTGGATGCACAAGATTCGTTAAAAACCCTAATTGGACATGATTAAGTGAAGGGAGGACGAAAATGACCTAAATATTCTTCCAATGAAACAAAAACACCGATTGGATGCACAAGATTGGTTAGAAACCCTAATTGGACAACAATAAGCCTAGGGAGGACTTAAATGACCTAATTGTTCATACGATGACATAAAACACCTATTGGATGCACAAGATTGGTTAAAAACCCTAATTGGACAAGATTTAGTGTAGGGAGGACGAAAATGACCTAAATGTTCATCCAATGACACAAAACATCTATTGGATGCACAAGATGGGTTAAAAACCCTAATTGGACAAGAATTAACCTAGGCAGGACGAAAATGATCTAATTGTTCGTCCAATGACACAAAAACACCTATTTGATGCACAAGATTGGTTAGAAACCCTAATTGGACAAGAATAAGCCTAGGCAGGACGCAAATGACCTATTTGTTCATCCAATGACACAAAACACCAATTGGATGCACAAGATTGGTTAAAAACCCTAATTCGACAAGAATTAGCCTAGGGAGGATGAAAATGACCTAATTGTACATCCAATGACACAAATGTCCTATTGGATGCACAAGATTGGTTCAAAACCCTAATTGGACAAGATTAAGTTTAGGGAGGACGAAAATGTCCTAAATGTTCATCCAATGACACAAAACACCTATTGGATGCACAAGATTAGTTAGAAACCCTAATTGGACAAGATTAAGTGTAGGGAGGACGAAAATGACCTAACTGTTCATCCAATGACACAAAAACACCTATTGGATGCACAAGATTTGTTAGAAACCCTAATTGGACAAGATTAAGTTTAGGGAGGACGAAATTGACCAAAATGTTCATCCAATGACACAAAAACACCTATTGGATGCACAAGATTGGTTAAAAACCCTAATTGGACAACAATAAGCCTAGGGAGGACGAAAATGACCTAATTGTTCATCCAATGACACAAAACACCTATTGGATGCACAAGATTGGTTAAAAACCCTAATTGGACAAGATTAAGTGTAGGGAGGACGAAAATGACCTAAATGTTCATCCAATGACACAAAACACCTATTAGATGCACAAGATTGGTTAGAAACCCTAATTGGACAAGAGTTAGCCTAGGAAGGACGAAAATGATCTAACTCTTCATCCAATGACACAAAAACACCTATTGGATGCACAAGGTTGGTTAAAAACCCTAATTGGACAAGATTAAGTGTAGGGAGGACAAAAATGACGTAAATGTTCATCCAATGACACAAAACACCTATTGGATGCACAAGATTGGTTAAAAACCCTAATTGGACAACAATAAGCCTAGGGAGGACGAAAATGACCTAATTGTTCATCCAATGACACACAACACCTATTGGATGTACAAGATTGGTTAAAAACCCTAATTGGACAAGATTAAGTGTAGGGAGGACGAAAATGACCTAAATGTTCATCCAATGACACAAAAACACCTATTGGATGCACAAGATTGGTTAAAAACCCTAATTGGACAACAATAAGCCTAGGGAGGACGAAAATGACCTAAATGTTCATCCAATGACACAAAACACCTATTGGATGCACAAGATTGGTTAAAAACCCTAATTGGACAAGAATTAGCGTAGGGAGGACGAAAATGACCTAATTGTTCATCCAATGACACAAAAACACCTATTGGATGCACAAGATTGGTTAGAAACCCTAATTGGACAAGAATAAGCCTAGGCAGGACGCAAATGACCTATTTGTTCATCCAATGACACAAAACACCAATTGGATGCACAAGATTGGTTAAAAACCCTAATTCGACAAGAATTAGCCTAGGGAGGATGAAAATGACCTAATTGTACATCCAATGACATAAAAGACCTATTGGATGCATAAGATTGGTTCAAAACCCTAATTGGACAAGATTAAGTTTAGGGAGGACGAAAATGTCCTAAATGTTCATCCAATGACACAAAACACCTATTGGATGCACAAGATTAGTTAGAAACCCTAATTGGACAAGATTAAGTGTAGGGAGGACAAAAATGACCTAACTGTTCATCCAATGACACAAAAACACCTATTGGATGCACAAGATTTGTTAGAAACCCTAATTGGACAAGATTAAGTTTAGGGAGGACGAAATTGACCAAAATGTTCATCCAATGACACAAAAACACCTATTGGATGCACAAGATTGGTTAAAAACCCTAATTGGACAACAATAAGCCTAGGGAGGACGAAAATGACCTAATTGTTCATCCAATGACACAAAACACCTATTGGATGTACAAGATTGGTTAAAAACCCTAATTGGACAAGATTAAGTGTAGGGAGGACGAAAATGACCTAAATGTTCATCCAATGACACAAAACACCTATTGGATGCACTAGATTGGTTAAAAAACCTAATTGGACAAGATTAAGTGTAGGGAGGACGAAAATGACCTAAATGTTCATCCAATGACACAAAACACCTATTAGATGCACAAGATTGGTTAGAAACCCTAATTGGACAAGAGTTAGCCTAGGCAGGACGAAAATGATCTAACTGTTCATCCAATGACACAAAAACACCTATTGGATGCACAAGGTTGGTTAAAAACCCTAATTGGACAAGATTAAGTGTAGGGAGGACAAAAATGACGTAAATGTTCATCCAATGACACAAAACACCTATTGGATGCACAAGATTGGTTAAAAACCCTAATTGGACAAGAATTAGCCTAGGGAGGACGAAAATGACCTAATTGTTCATCCAATGACACAAAAACACCTATTGGATGCACAAGATTGGTTAGAAACCCTAATGGAACAAGAATTAGCCTAGGGAGGACGAAAATGACCTAATTGTTCATCCAATGACACAAAAACACCTATTGGATGCACAAGATTGGTTAGAAACCCTAATTGGACAAGAATTAGCCTAGGGAGGACGAAAAGGACCTAAATGTTCATCCAATGACACAAAACACCTATTGGATGCACAAGATTGGTTAAAAACCCTAATTGGACAAGATTAAGTGAAGGGAGGACGAAAATGACCTAAATATTCTTCCAATGACAGAAAAACACCGATTGGATGCACAAGATTGGTTAGAAACCCTAATTGGACAAGAATAAGCCTAGGGAGGACAAAAATGACCTAATTGTTCATCCAATGACACAAAAACACGTATTGGATGCACAAGATTGGTTGGAAACCATAATTGGACAAGATTAAGTTTAGGGAGGACGGAAATGACGTAAATGTTCTTCCAATGACACAAAACACCAATTGGATGCACAAGATTGGTTAAAAAACCTATTTGGACAAGATTATGTGTAGGGAGGACGAAAATGACCTAAATGTTCATCCAATGACACGAAACACCTATTGGATGCACAAGATGGGTTAAAAACCCTAATTGGACAAGAATTAGCCTAGCGAGGACGAAAATGATCTAATTGTTCATCCAATGACCCAAAAACACCTATTGGATGCACAAGATTGGTTACAAACCCTAATTGGACAAGAATTAGCCTAGGGAGGACGAAAATGACCTAATTGTTCATCCAATGACACAAAACACCAATTGGATGCACAAGATTGGTTAAAAACCCTAATTCGACAAGAATTAGCCTAGGGAGGATGAAAATGACCTAATTGAACATCCAATGACACAAAAGACCTATTGGATGCACAAGATTGGTTAAAAACCCTAATTGGACAAGATTAAGTGAAGGGAGGACGAAAATGACCTAAATATTCTTCCAATGACAGAAAAACACCGATTGGATGCACAAGATTGGTTAGAAAACCTAATTGGACAAGAATAAGCCTAGGGAGGACAAAAATGACCTAATTGTTCATCCAATGTCACAAAAACACGTATTGGATGCACAAGATTGGTTGGAAACCATAATTGGACAAGATTAAGTTTAGGGAGGACGGAAATGACGTAAATGTTCTTCCAATGACACAAAACACCAATTGGATGCACAAGATTGGTTAAAAAACCTATTTGGACAAGATTATGTGTAGGGAGGACGAAAATGACCTAAATGTTCATCCAATGACACGAAACACCTATTGGATGCACAAGATGGGTTAAAAACCCTAATTGGACAAGAATTAGCCTAGCGAGGACGAAAATGATCTAATTGTTCATCCAATGACCCAAAAACACCTATTGGATGCACAAGATTGGTTACAAACCCTAATTGGACAAGAATTAGCCTAGGGAGGACGAAAATGACCTAATTGTTCATCCAATGACACAAAACACCAATTGGATGCACAAGATTGGTTAAAAACCCTAATTCGACAAGAATTAGCCTAGGGAGGATGAAAATGACCTAATTGTACATCCAATGACACAAAAGACCTATTGGATGCACAAGATTGGTTAAAAACCCTAATTGGACAAGATTAAGTTTAGGGAGGACGAAAATGTCCTAAATGTTCATCCAATGACACAAAACACCTATTGGATGCACAAGATTAGTTAGAAACCCTAATTGGACAAGATTAAGTGTAGGGAGGACGAAAATGACCTAACTGTTCATCCAATGACACAAACACACCTATTGGATGCACAAGATTTGTTAGAAACCCTAATTGGACAAGATAAAGTTTAGGGAGGACGAAATTGACCAAAATGTTCATCCAATGACACAAAAACACCTATTGGATGCACAAGATTGGTTAAAAACCCTAATTGGACAACAATAAGCCTAGGGAGGACGAAAATGACCTAATTGTTCATCCAATGACATAAAACACCTATTGGATGTACAAGATTGGCTAAAAACCCTAATTGGACAAGATTAAGTGTAGGGAGGACGAAAATGACCTAAATGTTCATCCGATGACACAAAACACTTATTGGATGCACAAGATTGGTTAACAAATCTAATTAGATAAGATTAAGTGTAGGGAGGACGAAAATGACCTAAATGTTCATCCAATGACACAAAACACCTATTGGATGCACAAGATGGGTTAAAAACCCTAATTGGACAAGAGTTAGCCTAGGCAGGACGAAAATGATCCAACTGTTCATCGAATGACACAAAAACACCTATTGGATGCACAAGGTTGGTTAAAAACCCTAATTGGACCAGAGTTAGCCTAGGCAGGACGAAAATGATCTAACTGTTCATCGAATGACACAAAAACACCTATTGGATGCACAACATTGGGTAAAAACCCTAATTGGACAAGAATTAGCCTAGGGAGGACGAAAATGACCAAATTGTTCATCCAATGACACAAAACACCTATTGGATGCACAAGATTTGTTAGAAACCCTAATTGAACAAGAATTAGCCTAGGGAGGACGAAAATGACCTAATTGTTCATCCAATGACACAAAAACACGTATTGGATGCACAAGATTGGTTCGAAACCATAATTGGACAAGATTATTGGATGCACAAGATTGGGTAAAAACCATAATTGGACAAGAATTAGCCTAGGGAGGACGAAAATGACCTAATTGTTCATCCAATGACACAAAAACACCTATTGGATGCACAAGATTGGTTAGAAACCCTAATTGGACAAGAATTAAGTGAAGGGAGGACGAAAATGACCTAAATATTCTTCCAATGACAGAAAAGCACCGATTGGATGCACAAGATTGGTTAGAAACCCTAATTGGACAAGAATAAGCCTAGGGAGGACAAAAATGACCTAATTGTTCATCCAATGACACAAAAACACGTATTGGATGCACAAGATTGGTTGGAAACCATAATTGGACAAGATTAAGTTTAGGGAGGACGAAAATGACCTAAATGTTCCTCCAATGACACAAAAACACCTATTGGATGCACAAGATTGGTTAGAAACTCTAATTGGACGAGATTAAGTTTAGGGAGGACGAAAATGTCCTAAATGTTCATCCAATGACACAAAAACACCTATTGGATGCACAAGATTGGTTAGAAACCCTAATTGGACAAGAATAAGCCTAGGCAGGACGCAAATGACCTATTTGTTCATCCAATGACACAAAACACCAATTGGATGCACAAGATTGGTTAAAAACCCTAATTCGACAAGAATTAGCCTAGGGAGGATGAAAATGACCTAATTGTACATCCAATGACACAAAAGACCTATTGGATGCACAAGATTGGTTCAAAACCCTAATTGGACAAGATTAAGTTTAGGGAGGACGAAAATGTCCTAAATGTTCATCCAATGACACAAAACACCTATTGGATGCACAAGATTAGTTAGAAACCCTAATTGGACAAGATTAAGTGTAGGGAGGACGAAAATGACCTAACTGTTCATCCAATGACACAAAAACACCTATTGGATGCACAAGATTTGTTAGAAACCCTAATTGGACAAGATTAAGTTTAGGGAGGACGAAATTGACCAAAATGTTCATCCAATGACACAAAAACACCTATTGGATGCACAAGATTGGTTAAAAACCCTAATTGGACAACAATAAGCCTAGGGAGGATGAAAATGACCTAATTGTTCATCCAATGACACAAAAACACCTATTGGATGCACAAGATTGGTTAGAAACCCTAATTGGACGAGATTAAGTTTAGGGAGGACGTAAATGTCCTAAATGTTCATCCAATGACACAAAAACACCTATTGGATGCACAAGATTGGTTAGAAACCCTAATTGGACAAGAATAAGCTTAGGCAGGACGCAAATGACCTATTTGTTCATCCAATGACACAAAACACCAATTGGATGCACAAGATTGGTTAAAAACCCTAATTCGACAAGAATTAGCCTAGGGAGGATGAAAATGATCTAATTGTACATCCAATGACACAAAAGACCTATTGGATGCACAAGATTGGTTCAAAACCCTAATTGGACAAGATTAAGTTTAGGGTGGACGAAAATGTCCTAAATGTTCATCCAATGACACAAAACACCTATTGGATGCACAAGATTAGTTAGAAACCCTAATTGGACAAGATTAAGTGTAGGGAGGACAAAAATGACCTAACTGTTCATCCAATGACACAAAAACACCTATTGGATGCACAAGATTTGTTAGAAACCCTAATTGGACAAGATTAAGTTTAGGGAGGACGAAATTGACCAAAATGTTCATCCAATGACACAAAAACACCTATTGGATGCACAAGATTGGTTAAAAACCCTAATTGGACAACAATAAGCCTAGGGAGGACGAAAATGACCTAATTGTTCATCCAATGACACA
>JBBPBS010001162.1:0-61554 GCA_037974835.1 Cicer judaicum | reverse complement strand
AATGACACAAAACACCTATTGGATGCACAAGATTGGTTAAAAACCCTAATTGGACAAGAATTAGCGTAGGGAGGACGAAAATGACCTAATTGTTCATCCAATGACACAAAAACACCTATTGGATGCACAAGATTGGTTAGAAACCCTAATTGGACAAGATTAAGTTTAGGGAGGACGAAAATGACCTAAATGTTCATCCAATGACACAAAACACCTATTGGATGCACAAGAATGGTTAAAAACACTAATTGGACAAGAATAAGCCTAAGGAGGACGAAAATGACCTACTTGTTCATCCAATGACACAAAACACGTATTGGATGCACAAGATTGGTTAGAAACCCTAATTGGACAAGCATAAGCCTAGGGAGGACGAAAATGACCTAAATGTTCATCCAATGACACAAAAACACCTATTGGATGCACAAGATTGGTTAGAAACCCTAATTGGACAAGATTAAGTTTACGTAGGACGAAAATGACCTAAATGTTCATCCAATGACACCAAACACCTATTGGATGCAAGAGATTGGTTAGAAACCCTAATTGGACAAAAATTAGCCTAGGGAGGAAGAAAATGACCTAATTGTTCATCCAATGACACAAAAACACCTATTGGGTGCACAAGATTGGTTAGAAACCCTAATTGGACAAGCATAAGCCTAGGGAGGACGAAAATGACCTAAATGTTCATCCAATGACACAAAAACACCTATTGGATGCAGAAGATTGGTTAGAAACCCTAATTGGACAAGATTAAGTTTAGGGAGGACGAAAATGACCTAAATGTTCATCCAATGACACAAAACGCCTATTGGATGCATAAGATTGGTTAAAAACCCTAATTGGACAAGAATTAGCCTAGGGAGGACGAAAATGACCTAAATATTCTTCCAATGACACAAAAACACATATTGGATGCACAAGATTGGTTAGAAGCACTGATTGGACAAGAATAAGCCTAGGGAGGACGAAAATGACCTAATTGTTCATGCAATGACACCAAACACTTATTGGATGCCCAAGATTGGTTAGAAGACCTAATTGGACAAGCATAAGCCTAGGGAGGACGAAAATGACCTAAATGTTCATCCAATGACACAAAAACACCTATTTAATGCACAAGATTGGTTAGTAGCATTAATTGGACAAGAATAAGTTTAGGGACGACGAAAATTACCTAATTGTTCATGCAATGACACAAAACACCTATTGGATGCACAAGATTGGTTAGAAACCCTAATTGGACAAGATTAAGTTTAGGGAGGACGAAAATGACCTAAATGTTCATCCAATGACACAAAACACCTATTGGATGCACAAGATTGGTTAGAAGCACTAATTGGACAAGAATAAGCCTAAGGAGGACGAAAATGACCTAATTGTTCATCCAATGACACAAAAACACCTATTCGATGCACGAGATTGGTTAGAAACCGTAATTGGACAAGATTAAGTTTAGGGAGGGCGAAAATGACCTAAATGTTCATCCAATGACACAAAACACCTATTGGATGCACAAGATTGGTTAAAAACCCTAATTGGACAAGAATTAGCGTAGGGAGGACGAAAATGACCTAATTGTTCATCCAATGACACAAAAACACCTATTGGATGCACAAGATTGGTTAGAAACCCTAATTGGACAAGATTAAGTTTTGGGAGGACGAAAATGACCTAAATGTTCATCCAATGACACAAAATACCTATTGGATGCACAAGATTGGTTAGAAGCACTAATTGGACAAGAATAAGCCTAAGGAGGACGAAAATGACCTAAATGTTCATCAAATGAAACAAAACACCTATTGGAGGCACAAGATTGGTTAGAAGCACTAATTGGACAAGAATAAGCCTAGGTAGGACGAAAATTACCTAATTGTTCATGCAATGACACAAAACACCTATTGGATGCACAAGATTCGTTAGAAACCCTAATTGGACAAGATTAAGTTTAGGGAGGACGAAAATGACCTAAATGTTCATCCAATGACACAAAACACCTATTGGATGCACAAGATTGGTTAAAACCCCTAATTGGACATGAATTAGCGTAGGGAGGACGAAAATGACCTAATTATTCATCCAATGACACAAAAACACCTATTGGATGCACAAGATTGGTTAGAAACCCTAATTGGACAAGATTAAGTTTAGGGAGGACGAAAATGACCTAAATGTTCATCCAATGACACAAAACACCTATTGGATGCAAAAGATTGGTTAAAACCCTAATTGGACAAGATTAAGTGTAAGGAGGACGAAAATGACATAAATATTCATCCAATGACACAAAAACACCTATTGGATGCACAAGATTGGTTAAAAACCCTAATTGGACAAGAATTAGCCTAGGGAGGACGAAAATGACCTAATTGTTCATCCAATGACACAAAACACCTATTGGATGCACAAGATTGGTTAGAAACCCTAATTGAACAAGAATTAGCCTAGGGAGGACGAAAATGACCTAATTGTTCATCCAATGACACAAAAACACCTATTGGATGCACAAGATTGGTTAGAAACCCTAATTGGACAAGATTAAGTTTAGGGAGGACGAAAATGACCTAATTGTTCATCCAATGACACAAAACACGTATTGGATGCACAAGATTGGTTAAAAACCCTAATTGGACAAGAATTAGCCTAGGGAGGACGAAAATGACCTAATTGTTCATCCTATGACACAAAACACGTATTGGATGCACAAGATTGGTTAAAAACCCTAATTGGACAAGAATTAGCCTAGGGAGGACGAAAATGACCTAATTGTTCATCCAATGACACAAAACACCTATTGGATGCACAAGATTGGTTAGAAACCCTAATTGGACAAGAATTAGCCTAGGGAGGACGAAAATGACGTAATTGTTCATCCAATGACACAAAAACACCTATTGGATGCACAAGATTGGTTAGAAACCCTAATTGGACAAGAATTAGCCTAGGGAAGACAAAAATGACGTAATTGTTCATACAATGACACAAAAACACCTATTGGATGCACAAGATTGGTTAGAAACCCTAATTGGACAAGAATTAGCCTAGGGAGGACGAAAAGGACCTAAATGTTCATCCAATGACACAAAACACCTATTGGATGCACAAGATTGGTTAAAAACCCTAGTTGGATAAGACTAAGTGAAGGGAGGACGAAAATGACCTAATTATTCTTCCAATGACACAAAAACACCGATTGGATGCTCAAGATTGGTTAGAAACCCTAATTGGACAAGAACAAGCCTAGGGAGGACGAAAATGACCTAATTGTTCATCCAATGACACAAAACACCTATTGGATGCACAAGATTGGTTAAAAACCCTAATTGGACAAGATTAAGTGTAGGGAGGACGAAAATGACCTAAATGTTCATCCAATGACACAAAACACCTATTAGATGCACAAGATTGGTTAGAAACCCTAATTGGACAAGAGTTAGCCTAGGAAGGACGAAAATGATCTAACTCTTCATCCAATGACACAAAAACACCTATTGGATGCACAAGGTTGGTTAAAAACCCTAATTGGACAAGATTAAGTGTAGGGAGGACAAAAATGACGTAAATGTTCATCCAATGACACAAAACACCTATTGGATGCACAAGATTGGTTAAAAACCCTAATTGGACAACAATAAGCCTAGGGAGGACGAAAATGACCTAATTGTTCATCCAATGACACACAACACCTATTGGATGTACAAGATTGGTTAAAAACCCTAATTGGACAAGATTAAGTGTAGGGAGGACGAAAATGACCTAAATGTTCATCCAATGACACAAAAACACCTATTGGATGCACAAGATTGGTTAAAAACCCTAATTGGACAACAATAAGCCTAGGGAGGACGAAAATGACCTAAATGTTCATCCAATGACACAAAACACCTATTGGATGCACAAGATTGGTTAAAAACCCTAATTGGACAAGAATTAGCGTAGGGAGGACGAAAATGACCTAATTGTTCATCCAATGACACAAAAACACCTATTGGATGCACAAGATTGGTTAGAAACCCTAATTGGACAAGAATAAGCCTAGGCAGGACGCAAATGACCTATTTGTTCATCCAATGACACAAAACACCAATTGGATGCACAAGATTGGTTAAAAACCCTAATTCGACAAGAATTAGCCTAGGGAGGATGAAAATGACCTAATTGTACATCCAATGACATAAAAGACCTATTGGATGCATAAGATTGGTTCAAAACCCTAATTGGACAAGATTAAGTTTAGGGAGGACGAAAATGTCCTAAATGTTCATCCAATGACACAAAACACCTATTGGATGCACAAGATTAGTTAGAAACCCTAATTGGACAAGATTAAGTGTAGGGAGGACAAAAATGACCTAACTGTTCATCCAATGACACAAAAACACCTATTGGATGCACAAGATTTGTTAGAAACCCTAATTGGACAAGATTAAGTTTAGGGAGGACGAAATTGACCAAAATGTTCATCCAATGACACAAAAACACCTATTGGATGCACAAGATTGGTTAAAAACCCTAATTGGACAACAATAAGCCTAGGGAGGACGAAAATGACCTAATTGTTCATCCAATGACACACAACACCTATTGGATGTACAAGATTGGTTAAAAACCCTAATTGGACAAGATTAAGTGTAGGGAGGACGAAAATGACCTAAATGTTCATCCAATGACACAAAAACACCTATTGGATGCACAAGATTGGTTAAAAACCCTAATTGGACAACAATAAGCCTAGGGAGGACGAAAATGACCTAAATGTTCATCCAATGACACAAAACACCTATTGGATGCACAAGATTGGTTAAAAACCCTAATTGGACAAGAATTAGCGTAGGGAGGACGAAAATGACCTAATTGTTCATCCAATGACACAAAAACACCTATTGGATGCACAAGATTGGTTAGAAACCCTAATTGGACAAGAATAAGCCTAGGCAGGACGCAAATGACCTATTTGTTCATCCAATGACACAAAACACCAATTGGATGCACAAGATTGGTTAAAAACCCTAATTCGACAAGAATTAGCCTAGGGAGGATGAAAATGACCTAATTGTACATCCAATGACATAAAAGACCTATTGGATGCATAAGATTGGTTCAAAACCCTAATTGGACAAGATTAAGTTTAGGGAGGACGAAAATGTCCTAACTGTTCATCCAATGACACAAAAACACCTATTGGATGCACAAGATTTGTTAGAAACCCTAATTGGACAAGATTAAGTTTAGGGAGGACGAAATTGACCAAAATGTTCATCCAATGACACAAAAACACCTATTGGATGCACAAGATTGGTTAAAAACCCTAATTGGACAACAATAAGCCTAGGGAGGACGAAAATGACCTAATTGTTCATCCGATGACACAAAACACCTATTGGATGTACAAGATTGGTTAAAAACCCTAATTGGACAAGATTAAGTGTAGGGAGGACGAAAATGACCTAAATGTTCATCCAATGACACAAAACACCTATTGGATGCACAAGATTGGTTAAAAAACCTAATTGGACAAGATTAAGTGTAGGGAGGACGAAAATGACCTAAATGTTCATCCAATGACAATAAACACCTATTAGATGCACAAGATTGGTTAGAAACCCTAATTGGACAAGAGTTAGCCTAGGCAGGACGAAAATGATCTAACTGTTCATCGAATGACACAAAAACACCTATTGGATGCACAAGGTTGGTTAAAAACCCTAATTGGACAAGATTAAGTGTAGGGAGGACAAAAATGACGTAAATGTTCATCCAATGACACAAAACACCTATTGGATGCACAAGATTGGTTAAAAACCCTAATTGGACAAGAATTAGCCTAGGGAGGACGAAAATGACCTAATTGTTCATCCAATGACACAAAACACCTATTGGATGCACAAGATTGGTTAGAAACCCTAATTGAACAAGAATTAGCCTAGGGAGGACGAAAATGACCTAATTGTTCATCCAATGACACAAAAACACGTATTAGATGCACAAGATTGGTAAGAAACCATAATTGGACAAGATTATTGGATGCACAAGATTGGTTAAAAACCATAATTGGACAAGAATT
The DNA here is from genome assembly GCA_037974835.1 of Cicer judaicum. Classification (NCBI taxonomy): domain Eukaryota; kingdom Viridiplantae; phylum Streptophyta; class Magnoliopsida; order Fabales; family Fabaceae; genus Cicer; species Cicer judaicum. Next base: position 55,484 of record JBBPBS010001162.1, on the reverse strand, counting down.
AGCCTAGGGAGGACGAAAATGACCTAATTATTCATCCAATGACACAAAAACACCTATTGGATGCACAAGATTGATTAGAAACCCTAATTGGACAAGAATTAGCCTAGGGAGGACGAAAAGGACCTAAATGTTCATCCAATGACACCAAACACCTATTGGATGCACAAGATTGGTTAAAAACTCTAATTGGACAAGATTAAGTGAAGGGAGGACGAAAATGACCTAAATATTCTTCCAATGAAACAAAAACATCGATTGGATGCACAAGATTGGTTAGAAACCCTAATTGGACAACAATAAGCCTAGGGAGGACAAAAATGACCTAATTGTTCATCCAATGACACAAAAACACGTATTGGATGCACATGATTGGTTGGAAACCCTAATTGGACAAGATTAAGTTTAGGGAGGACAGAAATGACGTAAATGTTCTTCCAATGACACAAAACACCTATTGGATGCACAAGATTGGTTAAAAAACCTATTTGGACAAGATTATGTGTGGGGAGGACGAAAATGACCTAAATGTTCATCCAATGACACGAAACACCTATTGGATGCACAAGATGGGTTAAAAACCCTAATTGGACAAGAATTAGCCTAGCGAGGACGAAAATGATCTAATTGTTCATCCAATGACCCAAAAACACCTATTGGATGCACAAGATTGGTTACAAACCCTAATTGGACAAGAATTAGCCTAGGGAGGACGAAAATGACCTAATTGTTCATCCAATGACACAAAAACACCTATTGGATGCACAAGATTGGTTAGAAACTCTAATTGGACAAGATTAAGTTTAGGGAGGACGAAAATGACATAATTGTTCATCCAATGACACAAAAACACCTATTGGATGCACAAGATTGGTTACAAACCCTAATTGGACAAGAATTAGCCTAGGGAGGACGAAATGACCTAAATGTTCATCCAATGACACAAAACACCTATTGGATGCACAAGATTCGTTAAAAACCCTAATTGGACAAGATTAAGTGAAGGGAGGACGAAAATGACCTAAATATTCTTCCAATGAAACAAAAACATCGATTGGATGCACAAGATTGGTTAGAAACCCTAATTGGACAACAATAAGCCTAGGGAGGACTTAAATGACCTAATTGTTCATCCGATGACATAAAACACCTATTGGATGCACAAGATTGGTTAAAAACCCTAATTGGACAAGATTTAGTGTAGGGAGGACGAAAATGACCTAAATGTTCATCCAATAACACAAAACACCTATTGGATGCACAAGATGGGTTAAAAACCCTAATTGGACAAGAATTAGCCTAGGCAGGACAAAAATGATCTAATTGTTCGTCCAATGACACAAAAACACCTATTGGATGCACAAGATTGGTTAGAAACCCTAATTGGACAAGATTAAGTTTAGGGAGGACGAAAATGACCTAAATGTTCCTCCAATGACACAAAAACACCTATTGGATGCACAAGATTGGTTAGAAACCCTAATTGTACGAGATTAAGTTTAGGGAGGACGAAAATGACCTAAATGTTCATCCCATGACACAAAACACCTATTGGATGTACAAGATTGGTTAGAAACCCTAATTGGACAAGAATTAGGCTAGGTAGGAAGAAAATGATCTTATTGTTCATCCAATGACACAAAAACACCTATTGGATGCACAAGATTGGTTAGAAACCCTAATTGGACAAGATTAAGTTTAGGCAGAACGAAAATGACCTAAATGTTCATCCAATGACACAAAAACACCTATTGGATGCACCAGATTGGTTAAAAACCCTAATTGGACAAGATTAAGTGTAGGGAGGACGAAAAAGACCTAAATGTTCATCCAATGACACAAAACACCTATTGGATGCACAAGATGGGTTAAAAACCCTAATTGGACAAGAATTAGCCTAGGCAGGACGAAAATGATCTAATTGTTCGTCCAATGACACAAAAACACCTATTGGATGCACAAGATTGGTTAGAAACCCTAATTGGACAAGATTAAGTTTAGGGAGGACGAAAATGACCTAAATGTTCCTCCAATGACACAAAAACACCTATTGGATGCACAAGATTGGTTAGAAACCCTAATTGGACGAGATTAAGTTTAGGGAGGACGAAAATGACCTAAATGTTCATCCAATGACACAAAACACCTATTGGATGCACAAGATTGGTTAAAAACCCTAATTGGACAAGAATTAGCGTAGGGAGGACGAAAATGACCTAATTTTTCATCCAATGACATAAAAACACCTATTGGATGCACAAGATTGGTTAGAAACCCTAATTGGACAAGAATAAGCCTAGGCAGGACGCAAATGACCTATTTGTTCATCCAATGACACATAACACCAATTGGATGCACAAGATTGGTTAAAAACCCTAATTCGACAAGAATTAGCCTAGGGAGGATGAAAATGACCTAATTGTACATCCAATGACACAAAAGACCTATTGGATGCACAAGATTGGTTAAAAACCCTAATTGGACAAGATTAAGTGTAGGGAGGACGAAAATGACCTAAATGTTCATCCAATGACACAAAACACCTATAGGATGCACAAGATGGGTTAAAAACCCTAATTGGACAAGAATTAGCCTAGGCAGGACGAAAATGATCTAATTGTTCGTCCAATGACCCAAAACACCTATTGGATGCACAAGATTGGTTAGAAACCCTAATTGAACAAGAATTAGCCTAGGGAGGACGAAAATGACCAAATTGTTCATCCAATGACACAAAAACACGTATTGGATGCACAAGATTGGTTAGAAACCATAATTGGACAAGATTAAGTTTAGGGAGGACGGAAATGACGTAAATGTTCATGCAATGACACAAAACACCTATTAGATGCACAAGATTGGTTAAAAACCCTAATTGGACAAGAATTAGCCTAGGGAGGACGAAAATGACCTAATTGTTCATCCAATGACACAAAAACACCTATTGGATGCACAAGATTGGTTAGAAACCCTAATTGGACAAGATTAACTGTAGGGAGGACGAAAATGACCTAAATGTTCATCCAATGACACAAAACACCTATTGGATGCACAAGATTGGTTAAAAACCCTAATTGGACAAGAATTAGCCTAGGGAGGACGAAAATGACCTAATTGTTCATCCAATGACACAAAAACACGTATTGGATGCACATGATTGGTTGGAAACCATAATTGGACAAGATTAAGTTTAGGGAGGACAAAAATGACCTAAATGTTCATCCCATGACACAAAACACCTATTGGATGCACAAGATTGTTTAAAAACCCTAATTGGACAAGATTAAGTGTAGGGAGGACGAAAATGACCTAAATGTTCATCCAATGACACAAAACACCTATTGGATGCACAAGATTGGTTAAAAACCCTAATTGGACAAGAATTAGCCTAGGGAGGACGAAAATGACCTAATTGGTCATCCAATGACACAAAACACCTATTGGATGCACAAGATTGGTTAGAAACCCTAATTGAAGAAGATTTAGCCTAGGGAGGACGAAAAGGACCTAAATGATCATCCAATGACACAAAACACCTATTGGATGCACAAGATTGGTTAAAAACCCTAATTGGACAAGATTAAGTGAAGGGAGGACGAAAATGACCTAAATATTCTTCCAATGACACAAAAACACCGATTGGATGCACAAGATTGGTTAGAAACCCTAATTGGACAAGAATAAGCCTAGGGAGGACAAAAACACGTATTGGATGCACAAGATTGGTTGGAAACCATAATTGGACAAGATTAAGTTTAGGGAGGACGAAAATGACCTAAATGTTCATCCCATGACACAAAACACCTATTGGATGTACAAGATTGGTTAGAAACCCTAATTCGACAAGATTAAGTGTAGGGAGGACGAAAATGACCTAAATGTTCATCCAATGACACAAAACACCTATTGGATGCACAAGATTGGTTAAAAACCCTAATTGGACAAGAATTAGCGTAGGGAGGACGAAAATGACCTAATTTTTCATCCAATGACATAAAAACACCTATTGGATGCACAAGATTGGTTAGAAACCCTAATTGGACAAGAATAAGCCTAGGCAGGACGCAAATGACCTATTTGTTCATCCAATGACACATAACACCAATTGGATGCACAAGATTGGTTAAAAACCCTAATTCGACAAGAATTAGCCTAGGGAGGATGAAAATGACCTAATTGTACATCCAATGACACAAAAGACCTATTGGATGCACAAGATTGGTTAAAAACCCTAATTGGACAAGATTAAGTGTAGGGAGGACGAAAATGACCTAAATGTTCATCCAATGACACAAAACACCTATAGGATGCACAAGATGGGTTAAAAACCCTAATTGGACAAGAATTAGCCTAGGCAGGACGAAAATGATCTAATTGTTCGTCCAATGACCCAAAACACCTATTGGATGCACAAGATTGGTTAGAAACCCTAATTAAACAAGAATTAGCCTAGGGAGGACGAAAATGACCAAATTGTTCATCCAATGACACAAAAACACGTATTGGATGCACAAGATTGGTTAGAAACCATAATTGGACAAGATTAAGTTTAGGGAGGACGGAAATGACGTAAATGTTCATGCAATGACACAAAACACCTATTAGATGCACAAGATTGGTTAAAAACCCTAATTGGACAAGAATTAGCCTAGGGAGGACGAAAATGGCCTAATTGTTCATCCAATGACACAAAAACACCTATTGGATGCACAAGATTGGTTAGAAACCCTAATTGGACAAGAATTAGCCAAGGGAGGACGAAAATGACCTAAATGTTCATCCAATGACACAAAACACCTACTGGATGCACAAGATTGGTTAAAAACCCTAGTTGGACAAGAATTAGCCTAGGGAGGACGAAAATGACCTAATTGTTCATCCAATGACACAAAAACACCTATTGGATGCACAAAATTGGTTAAAAACCCTAATTGGACAAGATTAAGTGAAGGGAGGACGAAAATGACCTAAATATTCTTCCAATGACACAAAAACACCGATTGGATGCACAAGATTGGTTAGAAACCCTAATTGGACAAGAATAAGCCTAGGGAGGACAAAAACACGTATTGGATGCACAAGATTGGTTGGAAACCATAATTGGACAAGATTAAGTTTAGGGAGGACGAAAATGACCTAAATGTTCATCCCATGACACAAAACACCTATTGGATGTACAAGATTGGTTAGAAACCCTAATTCGACAAGATTAAGTGTAGGGAGGACGAAAATGACCTAATTGTTCATCCAATGACACAAAAACACCTATTGGATGCACAACATTGGTTTGAAACCCTAATTGGACAAGATTAAGTTAAGGCAGAACGAAAATGACCTAAATGTTCATCCAATGACACAAAAACACCTATTGGATGCACAAGATTGGTTAAAAACCCTAATTGGACAAGATTAAGTGTAGGGAGGACGAAAATGACCTAAATGTTCATCCAATGACACAAAACACCTATTGGATGCACAAGATTGCTTAAAAACCCTAATTGGACAAGAATTAGCCTAGGGAGGACGAAAAGGACCTAAATGTTCATCCAATGACACAAAACACCTATTGGATGCACAAGATTGGTTAAAAACTCTAATTGGACAAGATTAAGTGAAGGGAGGACGAAAATGACCTAAATATTCTTCCACTGACACAAAACACCGATTGGATGCACAAGATTGGTTAGAAACCCTAATTGGACAAGAATAAGCCTAGGGAGGACGAAAATGACCTAATTGTTCATCCAATGACACAAAACACCTATTGGATGCACAAGATTGGTTAGAAACCCTAATTGGACAAGAATTAGCCTAGGGTGGACGAAAAGGACCTAAATGTTCATCCAATGACACAAAACACCTATTGGATGCACAAGATCGGTTAGAAACCCTAATTGGACAAGATTAAGTTTAGGGAGGACGGAAATGAAGAAAATGTTCATCCAATGATACAAAACACCTATTAGATGCACAAGATTGGTTAAAAACCCTAATTGGACAAGATTAAGTGTAGGGAGGACGAAAATGACCTAAATGTTCATCCAATGACACAAAACACCTATTGGATGCACAAGATTGGTTAAAAACCCTAATTGGATAAGATTAAGTGAAGGGAGGACGAAAATGACCTAAATATTCTTTCAATGACACAAAACCACCGATTGGATGCACAAGATTGGTTAGAAACCCTAATTAGACAAGAATAAGCCTAGGGAGGACGAAAATGACCTAATTGTTCATCCAATGACACAAGATTGGTTAAAAACCGTAATTGGACAAGAATTAGCCTAGGGAGGACGAAAATGATCTAATTGTTCATTCAATGACACAAAAACACCTATTGGATGCACAAGATTGGTTAGAAACGCTAATTGGATAAGATTAAGTGAAGGGAGGACGAAAATGACCTAAATATTCTTCCAATGAAACAAAAACACCGATTGGATGCACAAGACTGGTTAAAAACTTAATTGGACAAGAATTAGCCTAGGTAGGACGAAAATGACCTAATTGTTCATCCAATGACCCAAGATTGGTTAAAAACCCTAATTGGACAAGAATAAGCCTAGGGAGGACGAAAATGACCTAATTGTTCATCCAATGACACAAAACACCTATTGGATGCACAAGATTGGTTAAAAATCCTAATTGGACAAGAATTAGCCTAGGGAGGACGAAAATGATCTAATTGTTCATCCAATGACACAAAAACACCTATTGGATGCACAAGATTGGTTAGAAACCCTAATTGGACAAGAATTAGCCTAGGGTGGACGAAAAGGACCTAAATGTTCATCCAATGACACAAAACACCTATTGGATGCACAAGATTGGTTAGAAACCCTAATTGAACAAGATTAAGTTTAGGAGGACGTAAATGTTCATCCAATGACACAAAACACCTATTAGATGCACAAGATTGGTTAAAAACCCTAATTGGAAAAGAATTAGCCTAGGGAGGATAAAAATGACCTAATTGTTCATCCAATGACACAAAACACCTATTGGATGCACAAGATTGGTTAGAAACCCTAATTGGACAAGATTAAGTGTAGGGAGGACGAAAATGACCTAAATGTTCATCCAATGACACAAAACACCTATTCGATGCACAAGATTGGTTAAAAACCCTAATTGGACAAGAATTAGCCTAGGGAGGACGAAAATGACCTAATTGTTCATCCAATGACACAAAAACACCTATTGGATGCACAAGATTGGTTAGAAACCCTAATTGGACAAGAATTAGCCTAGGTAGGACGAAAAGGACCTAAATGTTCATCCAATGACACAAAACACCTATTGGATGCACAAGATTGTATATAAACATAAATTGGACAAGAATTAGCCTAGGGAGGACGAAAATGACCTAATTGTTCATCCAACTACACAAAACACCTATAGGATGCACAACATTGGTTAGAAACCCTAATTGGACAAGATTAAGTTTAGGGAGGACGAAAATGACGTAAATGTTCATCCAATGACACAAAACACCTATTGGATGCACAAGATTGGTTAAAAACCCTAATTGGACAAGAATTAGCCTAGGGAGGACGTAAATGACCTAATTGTTCATCCAATGATACAAAAACACCTATTGGATGCACAAAATTGGTTAGAAACCCTAATTGGACAAGATTAAGTTTAGGGAGGACGAAAATGACCTAAATGTTCATCCAATGACACAAAACACCTATTGGATGCACAAGATTGGTTAGAAACCCTAATTGGACAAGATTAAGTGTAGGGAGGACGAAAATGACCTAAATGTTCATCCAATGACACAAAACACCTATTGGATGCACAAGATTGGTTAAAAACCCTAATTGGACAAGAATTAGCCTAGGGAGGACGAAAAGGACCTAAATGTTCATCCAATGACACAAAACACCTATTGGATGCACAAGATTGGTTAGAAACCCTAATTGAACAAGATTTAGCCTAGGGAGGACGAAAATGACCTAATTGTTCATCCAATGACACAAAAACACGTATTCGATGCACAAGATTGGTTAAAAACCCTAATTGGACAAGATTAAGTGTAGGGAGGACGAAAATGACCTAAATGTTCATCCAATGACACAAAACACCTATTGGATGCACAAGATTGGTTAAAAACCCTAATTGGACAAGAATTATCATAGGGCGGACGAAAATGACCTAATTGTTCATCCAATGACACAAAACACCTATTGGATGCACAAGATTGGTTAAAAACCCTAATTGGACAAGAATTAGCCTAGGGAGGACGAAAATGACCTAATTGTTCATCCAATGACACAAAAACACCAATCGGATGCACAAGATTGGTTAGAAACCCTAATTGAACAAGATTAAGTGTAGGGAGGACGAAAATGACCTAAATGTTCATCCAATGACACAAAACACCTATTGGATGCACAAGATTGGTTAAAAACCCTAATTGGACAAGATTAAGTGTAGGGAGGACGAAAATATGAAAATGACCTAAATGATTTTCCAATGACACAAAACACCTATCGGATGCACAAGATTGGTTAAAAACCCTAATTGGACAAGATTAAGTGTAGGGAGGACGAAAATGACCTAAATGTTCATCCAATGACACAAAACACCTATTGGATGCACAAGATTGGTTAAAAACCCTAATTGGACAAGAATTAGCCTAGGGAGGACGAAAATGACCTAAGTGTTCATCCAATGACACAAAACACCTATTGGATGTATAAGATTGGTTAAAAACCATAATTGGACAAGAATTAGCCTAGGGAGGACGAAAATGACCTAATTGTTCATCCAACGACACAAAAACACCTATCGGATGCACAAGATTCGTTAGAAACCCTAATTGGACAAGATTAAGTGTAGGGAGGACGAAAATGACCTAAATGTTCATCCAATGACACAAAACACCTATTGGATGCACAAGATTGGTTAAAAACCCTAATTGGATAAGAATTAGCCTAGGGAGGACGATAATGACCTAAACGTTCATCCAATGACACAAAACACCTATTGGATGCACAAGATTGGTTTTAAACCCTAATTGGATAAGATTTAGCTTAGGGAGGAAGAAAATGACCTAATTGTTCATCTAATGACACAAAAACACCCATTGGATGCACAAGATTAGTTAAAAACCCTAATTCGACAAGATTAAGTGTAGCGAGAACGAAAACGACCTAAATGTTCATCCAATTACACAAAACACCTATTGGATGCACAACATTGGTTAAAAACCCTAATTGGACAAGATTAAGTGTAGGTAGGACGAAAATGACGTAAATGTTCATCCAATGACAAAATCCTATTGGATGCACAAGATTGGTTAAAAACCCAAATTGGACAAGATTAAGTGTAGGGGGCACGAAAATGACCTAAATGTTCATCCAATGACACAAAACACCTATTGGATGCACAAGAATGGTTAAAAACCCTAACTGGACAAGATTAAGTGTAGGGAGGACGAAAATGTCCTAAATGTTCATCCAATGACACAAAACACCTATTGGATGCACAAGATTGGTTAAAAACCCTAATTGGACATGATTTAGCTTAGGGTGGAAGAAAATGACCTAATTGTTGATCCAATGACACAAAAACACCCATTGGATGCACAAGATTGGTTAAAAACCCTAATTGGACAAGATTAAGTGTAGGGAGGACGAAAACACCTATTGGATGCACAAGATTGGTTAAAAACCTAAATTGGACAAGATGAAGTGTAGGGGGGACGAAAATGACCTAAATGTTCATCCAATGACACAAGATTGGTTAGAAACCCTAATTGGACAAGCATTAGCCTAGGGAGGATGAAAATGACCTAAATGTTCATCCAATGACACAAGAACACCTGTTGGATGCACAAGATTGGTTAAAAACCCTAATTGGACAAGAATTAGCCTAGGGAGGACGGAAATGACCTAATTGTTCATCCAATGACCCAAAAACACCCATTGGATGCACAAGATTGTTTAAAAACCCTAATTGGACAAGATTAAGTGTAGGGAGGACGAAAATGACCTAAATGTTCATCCAATGACACAAAACACCTATTGGATGCACAAGATTGGTTAAAAACCCTAATTGGACAAGAATTAGCCTAGGGAGGACAAAAATGACCTAAATGTTCATCCAACGACACAAAACACCTATTGGATGCACAAGATTGGTTAAAAACCCTAATTGGACAAGATTAAGTGTAGGGAGGACGAAAATGACCTAAATGTTCATCCAATGACACAAAACACCTATTGGATGCACAAGATTAGTTAAAAACCCTAATTGGACAAGAATTAGCCTAGGGAGGACGAAAAGGACCTAAATGTTCATCCAATGACACAAAACACCTATTGGATGCACAAGATTGGTTAAAAACTCTAATTGGACAAGATTAAGTGAAGGGAGGACGAAAATGACCTAAATATTCTTCCAATGACACAAAACACCGATTGGATGCACAAGATTGGTTAGAAACCTTAATTGGACAAGAATAAGCCTAGGGAGGACAACAATGACCTAATTGTTCATCCAATGACACAAAAACACCTATTGGATGCACAAGATTGGTTAGAAACCCTAATTGGACAAGATTAAGTTTAGGGAGGACGAAAATGACCTAAATGTTCATCCAATGACACAAAACACCTATTGGATGCACAAGATTGGTTAGAAACCCTAATTGGACGAGATTAAGTTTAGGGAGGACGAAAATGACCTAAATGTTCATCCAATGACACAAAACACCTATTGGATGCACAAGATTGGTTAAAAACCCTAATTGGACAAGAATTAGCGTAGGGAGGACGAAAATGACCTAATTGTTCATCCAATGACATAAAAACACCTATTGGATGCACAAGATTGGTTAGAAACCCTAATTTGACAAGAATAAGCCTAGGCAGGACGCAAATGACCTATTTGTTCATCCAATGACACAAAACACCAATTGGATGCACAAGATTGGTTAAAAACCCTAATTCGACAAGAATTAGCCTAGGGAGGATGAAAATGACCTAATTGTACATCCAATGACACAAAAGACCTATTGGATGCACAAGATTGGTTAAAAACCCTAATTGGACAAGATTAAGTGTAGGGAGGACGAAAAAGACCTAAATGTTCATCCAATGACACAAAACACCTATTGGATGCACAAGATGGGTTAAAAACCCTAATTGGACAAGAATTAGCCTAGGCAGGACGAAAATGATCTAATTGTTCGTCCAATGACACAAAAACACCTATTGGATGCACAAGATTGGTTAGAAACCCTAATTGGACAAGATTAAGTTTAGGGAGGACGAAAATGACCTAAATGTTCCTCCAATGACACAAAAACACCTATTGGATGCACAAGATTGGTTAGAAACCCTAATTGGACGAGATTAAGTTTAGGGAGGACGAAAATGACCTAAATGTTCATCCAATGACACAAAACACCTATTGGATGCACAAGATTGGTTAAAAACCCTAATTGGACAAGAATTAGCGTAGGGAGGACGAAAATGACCTAATTTTTCATCCAATGACATAAAAACACCTATTGGATGCACAAGATTGGTTAGAAACCCTAATTGGACAAGAATAAGCCTAGGCAGGACGCAAATGACCTATTTGTTCATCCAATGACACATAACACCAATTGGATGCACAAGATTGGTTAAAAACCCTAATTCGACAAGAATTAGCCTAGGGAGGATGAAAATGACCTAATTGTACATCCAATGACACAAAAGACCTATTGGATGCACAAGATTGGTTAAAAACCCTAATTGGACAAGATTAAGTGTAGGGAGGACGAAAATGACCTAAATGTTCATCCAATGACACAAAACACCTATAGGATGCACAAGATGGGTTAAAAACCCTAATTGGACAAGAATTAGCCTAGGCAGGACGAAAATGATCTAATTGTTCGTCCAATGACCCAAAACACCTATTGGATGCACAAGATTGGTTAGAAACCCTAATTGAACAAGAATTAGCCTAGGGAGGACGAAAATGACCAAATTGTTCATCCAATGACACAAAAACACGTATTGGATGCACAAGATTGGTTAGAAACCATAATTGGACAAGATTAAGTTTAGGGAGGACGGAAATGACGTAAATGTTCATGCAATGACACAAAACACCTATTAGATGCACAAGATTGGTTAAAAACCCTAATTGGACAAGAATTAGCCTAGGGAGGACGAAAATGACCTAATTGTTCATCCAATGACACAAAAACACCTATTGGATGCACAAGATTGGTTAGAAACCCTAATTGGACAAGAATTTGCCTAGGGAGGACGAAAATGACCTAATTGTTCATCCAATGACACAAAAACACCTATTGGATGCACAAGATTGGTTAGAAACCCTAATTGGACAAGAATTAGCCAAGGGAGGACGAAAATGACCTAAATGTTCATCCAATGACACAAAACACCTACTGGATGCACAAGATTGGTTAAAAACCCTAGTTGGACAAGAATTAGCCTAGGGAGGACGAAAATAACCTAATTGTTCATCCAATGACACAAAAACACCTATTGGATGCACAAGATTGGTTAGAAACCCTAATTGGACAAGAATTAGCCTAGGGAGGACGAAAATGACCTAAATGTTCATCCCATGACACAAAACACCTACTGGATGCACAAGATTGGTTAAAAACCCTAGTTGGACCAGAATTAGCCTAGGGAGGACGAAAATGACCTAATTGTTCATCCAATGACACAAAAACACCTATTGGATGCACAAGATTGGTTAGAAACCCTAATTGGACAAGATTTAGCCTAGGGAGGACGAAAATGACCAAAATGTTCATCCAATGACACAAAACACCTATTGGATGCACAAGATTGGTTAAAAAACCTAATTGGACAAGAATAAGCCTAGGAAGGACGAAAATGACCTAAATGTTCATCCAATGACACAAAACACCTATTGGATGCATAAGATGGGTTAAAAACCCTAATTGGACAAGAATTAGCCTTGGGAGGACGAAAATGATCTAATTGTTCATCCAATGACACAAAAACACCTATTGGATGCACAAGATTGGTTAGAAACCCTAATTGGACAAGATTAAGTTTAGGGAGGACGAAAATGACATAAATGTTCATCCAATGACACAAAAACCACTATTGAATGCACAAGATTGGTTAGAAACCCAAATTGGACAAGATTAAGTGTAGGGAGGACGAAAATGACCTAAAAGTTCATCCAATGACACAAAACACCTATTGGATGCACAAGATTGGTTAAAAAACCTAATTTGACAAGATTAAGTGTAGGGAGGACGAAAATGACCTAAATGTTCATCCAATGACACAAAACACCTATAGGATGCACAAGATGGGTTAAAAACCCTAATTGGACAAGAATTAGCCTAGGCAGGACGAAAATGATCTAATTGTTCGTCCAATGACCCAAAACACCTATTGGAGGCACAAGATTGGTTAGAAACCCTAATTGAACAAGAATTAGCCTAGGGAGGACGAAAATGACCTAATTATTCATCCAATGACACAAAAACACGTATTGGATGCACAAGATTGTGTAGAAACCCTAATTGGTCAACATTAAGTTTAGGGAGGACGCAAATGACGTAAATGTTCATGCAATGACACAAAACACCTATTGGATGCACAAGATTGGTTAGAAACCCTAATTGGACCAGAATTAGCCTAGGGAGGACGAAAAGGACCTAAATGTTCATCCAATGACACAAAACACCTATTGGATGCACAAGATTGGTTAAAAACCCTAATTGGACAAGATTAAGTGAAGGGAGGACGAAAATGACCTAAATATTCTTCCAATGACACAAAAACACCGATTGGATGCACAAGATTGGTTAGAAACCCTAATTGGACAAGAAAAAGCCTAGGGAGGACAAAAATGACCTAATTGTTCATCCAATGACACAAAAACACGTATTGGATGCACAAGATTGGTTGGAAACCATAATTGGACAAGATTAAGTTTAGGGAGGACGAAAATGACCTAAATGTTCATCCCATGACACAAAACACCTATTGGATGTACAAGATTGGTTAGAAACCCTAATTGGACAAGATTAAGTGTAGGGAGGACGAAAATGACCTAATTGTTCATCCAATGACACAAAAACACCTATTGGATGCACAAGATTGGTTAAAAACCCTAATTGGACAAGATTAAGTGTAGGGAGGACGAAAATGACCTAAATGTTCATCCAATGACACAAAACACCTATTGGATGCACAAGATTGGTTAAAAACCCTAATTGGACAAGAATTAGCCTAGGGAGGACGAAAAGGACCTAAATGTTCATCCAATAACACAAAACACCTATTGGATGCACAAGATTGGTTAAAAACTCTAATTGGACAAGATTAAGTGAAGGGAGGACGAAAATGACCTAAATATTCTTCCAATGACACAAAACACCGATTGGATGCACAAGATTGGTTAGAAACCGTAATTGGACAAGAATAAGCCTAGAGAGGACAAAAATGACCTAATTGTTCATCCAATGACACAAAACACCTATTGGATGCACAAGATTGGTTAAAAACCCTAATTGGACAAGATTAAGTGTAGGGAGGACGAAAATGACCTAAAAGTTCCTCCAATGACACAAAACACCTATTGGATGCACAAGATTGGTTAAAAAACCTAATTTGACAAGATTAAGTGTAGGGAGGACGAAAATGACCTAAATGTTCATCCAATGACACAAAACACCTATTGTATGCATAAGATGGGTTAAAAACCCTAATTGGACAAGAATTCGCCTAGGGAGGAAGAAAATGATCTAATTGTTCATCCAATGTCACAAAAACACCTATTGGAGGCACAAGATTGGTTAGAAACCCTAATTGGACAAGATTAAGTTTAGGTAAAACCAAAATGACCTAAATGTTCATCCAATGACACAAAAACACCTATTGGATGCACAAGATTGGTTAAAAACCCTAATTGGACAAGATTAAGTGTAGGGAGGACGAAAATGACCTAAATGTTCATCCAATGACACAAAACACCTATTGGATGCACAAGATTGGTTAGAAACCCTAATTGGACAAGAATTAGGCTAGGGAGGACGAAAATGATCTTATTGTTCATCCAATGACACAAAAACACCTATTGGATGCACAAGATTGGTTAGAAACCCTAATTGGACAAGAATTCGCCTAGGGAGGACGAAAATGATCTAATTATTCATCCAATGTCACAAAAACACATATTGGAGGCACAAGATTGGTTAGAAACCCTAATTGGACAAGATTAAGTTTAGGTAAAACGAAAATGACCTAAATGTTCATCCAATGACACAAAAACACCTATTGGATGCACAAGTTTGGATAAAAACCCTAATTGGACAAGATTAAGTGTAGGGAGGACAAAAATGACCTAAATGTTCATCCAATGACACAAAACACCTATTGTATGCATAAGATGGGTTAAAAACCCTAATTGGACAAGAATTAGCCTAGGGAGGACGAAAATGACCTAATTGTTCATCCATTGACACAAAACACCTATTGGATGCACAAGATTGGTTAGAAACCCTAATTGAACAAGAATTAGCCTAGGGACGACGAAAATGACCTAATTATTCATCCAATGACACAAAAACACGTATTGGATGCACAAGATTGTGTAGAAACCCTAATTGGTCAACATTAAGTTTAGGGAGGACGCAAATGACGTAAATGTTCATGCAATGACACAAAACACCTATTGGATGCACAAGATTGGTTAAAAACCCTAATTGGACAAGAATTAGTCTAGGGAGGACGAAAATGACCTAATTGTTCATCCAATGACACAAAAACACCTACTGGATGCAGAAGATTGGTTAGAAACCCTAATTGGACAAGCATTAGCCTAGGGAGGACGAAAAGGACCTAAATGTTCATCCAATGATACAAAACACCTATTGGATGCACAAGATTGGTTAAAAACCCTAATTGGACAAGATTAAGTGAAGGGAGGACGAAAATGACCTAAATATTCTTCAAATGACACAAAAACACCGATTGGATGCACAAGATTGGTTAGAAACCCTAATTGGACAAGAATAAGCCTAGGGAGGACAAAAATGACCTAATTGTTCATCCAATGACACAAAAACACGTATTGGATGTAAAAGATTGGTTAGAAACCCTAATTGGACAAGATTAAGTGTAGGGAGGACGAAAATGACCTAAATGTTCCCCCAATGACACAAAAACACGTATTGGATGCACAAGATTGGTTAGAAACCCTAATTGGACAAGATTAAGTTTAGGGAGGACGAAAATGACCTAAATGTTCCTCCAATGACACAAAAACACCTATTGGATGCACAAGATTGGTTAGAAACCCTAATTGGACGAGATTAAGTTTAGGGAGGACGAAAATGACCTAAATGTTCATCCAATGACATAAAAACACCTATTGGATGCACAAGATTGGTTAGAAACCCTAATTTGACAAGAATAAGCCTAGGCAGGACGCAAATGACCTATTTGTTCATCCAATGACACAAAACACCAATTGGATGCACAAGATTGGTTAAAAACCCTAATTCGACAAGAATTAGCCTAGGGAGGATGAAAATGACCTAATTGTACATCCAATGACACAAAAGACCTATTGGATGCACAAGATTGGTTAAAAACCCTAATTGGACAAGATTAAGTGTAGGGAGGACGAAAATGACCTAAATGTTCATCCAATGACATAAAACACCTATAGGATGCACAAGATGGGTTAAAAACCCTAATTGGACAAGAATTAGCCTAGGCAGGACGAAAATGATCTAATTGTTCGTCCAATGACTTAAAACACCTATTGGATGCACAAGATTGGTTAGAAACCCTAATTGAACAAGAATTAGCCTAGGGAGGACGAAAATGACCAAATTGTTCATCCAATGACACAAAAACACGTATTGGATGCACAGGATTGGTTAGAAACCATAATTGGACAAGATTAAGTTTAGGGAGGACGGAAATGACGTAAATGTTCATGCAATGACACAAAACACCTATTAGATGCACAAGATTGGTTAAAAACCCTAATTGGACAAGAATTAGCCTAGGGAGGACGAAAATGACCTAATTGTTCATCCAATGACACAAAAACACCTATTGGATGCACAAGATTGGTTAGAAACCCTAATTGGACAAGAATTTGCCTAGGGAGGACGAAAATGACCTAATTGTTCATCCAATGACACAAAAACACCTATTGGATGCACAAGATTGGTTAGAAACCCTAATTGGACAAGAATTAGCCTAGGGTGGACGAAAATGACCTAAATATTCTTCCAATGACACAAAAACACCTATTGGATGCACAAGATTGGTTAGAAACCCTAATTTGACACGAATAAGCCTAGGGAGGACGAAAATGACCTAATTGTTCATCCAATGACACAAAACACCTATTGGATGCACTAGATTGGTTAAAAACCCTAATTGGACAAGAATTAGCCTAGGGTGGACGAAAATGACCTAAATGTTCATCCAATGACACAAAAAAACCTATTGGATGCACATGATTGGTTAGAAACTCTAATTGGACAAGAATTTGCCTAGGGAGGACGAAAATGACCTAATTGTTCATCCAACGACACAAAAACACCTATTGGATGCACAAGATCGGTTAGAAACCCTAATTGGACAAGAATTAGCCTAGGGAGGACGAAAATGACCTAAATATTCTTCCAATGACACAAAAACACCTATTGGATGCACAATATTGGTTAGAAACCCTAATTTGACAAGTATAAGCCTAGGGAGGACGAAAATGACCTAATTGTTCATCCAATGACACAAAACACCTATTGGATGCACTAGATTGGTTAAAAACCCTAATTGGACAAGAATTAGCCTAGGGAGGACGAAAATGACCTAATTGTTCATCCAATGACAGAAAACACCTATTGGATGCACAAGATTGGTTAAAAACCCTAATTGGACAAGAATTAGCCTAGGGAGGACGAAAATGACCTAATTGTTCATCCAATGACACAAAAACACCTATTGGATGCACAAGATTGGTTAGAAACCCTAATTGGAAGAGATTAAGTGTAGGGATGACGAAAACGACATCAATGTTCATCCAATGAGACAAAAACAACAATTGGATGCACAAGATTGGTTAGAAACCCTAATTGGACAAGATTAAGTGTAGGGAGGACGAAAATGACCTAAATGTTCATCCAATGACACAAAACACCTATTGGATGCACAAGATTGGTTAAAAACCCTAATTGGACAAGAATTAGCCTAGGGAGGACGAAAATGACCTAATTGTTCATCCAATTACACAAAAACACCTATTGGATGCACAAGATTGGTTAGAAACCCTAATTGGAAGACATTAAGTTTAGGGAGGACGAAAATGACATCAATGTTCATCCAATGAGACAAAAACAACAATTGGATGCACAAGATTGGTTAGAAACCCTAATTGGACAAGATTAAGTGTAGGGAGGACGAAAATGACCTAAATGTTCATCCAATGACACAAAACACCTATTGGATGCACAAGATTGGTTAAAAACCCTAATTGGACAAGAATTATCATAGGGAGGATGAAAATGACCTAATTGTTCATCCAATGACACAAAAACACCAATTGAATGCACAAGATTGGTTAGAAACCCTAATTGGACAAGAATTAGCCTAGGGAGGACGAAAATGACCTAATTGTTCATCCAATGACACAAAAACACCTATTGGATGCACAAGATTGGTTAAAAACCCTAATTGGACAAGATTAAGTGTAGGGAGGACGAAAATGACCTAAATGTTCATCCAATGACACAAAACACCTATTGGATGCACAAGATTGGTTAAAAGCCCTAATTGGACAAGAATTAGCCTAGGGAGGACGAAAATGACCTAATTGTTCATCCAATGACACAAAAACACCTATTGGATGCACAAGATTGGTTAATAACCCTAATTGGGCAAGAATAAGCCTAGGGAGCACGAAATTGACCTAATTGTTCATCCAATGACACAAAAACACCTATTGGAAGAGATTAAGTTTAGGGAGGACGAAAATGACATAAATGTTCATCCAATGACACAAAAACAACTATTGGATGCACAAGATTGGTTCAAAACCCTAATTGGACAAGATTAAGCCTAGGGAGGACGAAAATGACCTAAATGTTCATCCAATGACACAAAACACCTATTGGATGCACAAGATTGGTCAGAAACCCTAATTGGATAAGATTATGTTTAGGGAGAACGAAAATGAGCTAAATGTTCATCTAATGACACAAAAACACCTATTGGATGCACAAGATTGGTTAAAAACCCTAATTGGACAAGATTAAGTGTAGGGAGGACGAAAATGACCTAAATGTTCATCCAATGACACAAAACACCTATTGGATGCACAAGATTGGTTAAAAACCCTAATTGGACAAGAATTAGCCTAGGGAGGACGAAAAGGACCTAATTGTTCATCCAATTACACAAAAACACCTATTGGATGCACAAGATTGGTTAGAAACCCTAATTGGAAGAGATTAAGTTTAGGGAGGACGAAAATGACATCAATGTTCATCAATTGAGACAAAAACAACAATTGGATGCACAAGATTGGTTAGAAACCCTAATTGGACAAGATTCAGTGTAGGGCGGACGAAAATGACCTAAATGTTCATCCAATGACACAAAACACCTATTGGATGCACAAGATTGGTTAAAAACCCTAATTGGACAAGAATTAGCCTAGGGAGGACGAAAATGACCTAATTGTTCATCCAATGACACAAAAACACCTATTGGATGCACAAGATTGGTTAGAAACCCTAATTGGACAAGATTAAGTTTAGGGAGGACGAAAATGACCTAAATGTTCATCTAATGACGCAAAACACCTATGGGATGCACAAGATTGGTTAAAAACCCTAATTGGACAAGAATTAGCCTAGGGAGGACGAAAATGACCTAATTGTTCATCCAATGACACAAAAACACCTATTGGATGCACAAGATTGGTTAGAAACCCTAATTGGACAAGAATTAGCCAAGGGAGGACGAAAATGACCTAAATGTTCATCCAATGACACAAAACACCTACTGGATGCACAAGATTGGTTAAAAACCCTAGTTGGACAAGAATTAGCCTAGGGAGGACAAAATGACCTAATTGTTCATCCAATGACACAAAAACACCTATTGGATGCACAAGATTGGTTAAAAACCCTAATCGGACAAGATTAAGTGAAGGGAGGACGAAAATGACCTAAATATTCTTCCAATGACACAAAAACACCGATTGGATGCACAAGATTGGTTAGAAACCCTAATTGGACAAGAATAAGCCTAGGGAGGACAAAAATGACCTAATTGTTCATCCAATGACACAAAAACACGTATTGGATGCACAAGATTGGTTGGAAACCATAATTGGACAAGATTAAGTTTAGGGAGGACGAAAATGACCTAAATGTTCATCCCATGACACAAAACACCTATTGGATGTACAAGATTGGTTAGAAACCCTAATTCGACAAGATTAAGTGTAGGGAGGACGAAAATGACCTAATTGTTCATCCAATGACACAAAAACACCTATTGGATGCACAAGATTGGTTTGAAACCCTAATTGGACAAGATTAAGTTTAGGCAGAACGAAAATGACCTAAATGTTCATCCAATGACACAAAAACACCTATAGGATGCACAAGATTGGTTAAAAACCCTAATTGGACAAGATTAAGTGTAGGGAGGACGAAAATGACCTAAATGTTCATCCAATGACACAAAACACCTATTGGATGCACAAGATTGCTTAAAAACCCTAATTGGACAAGAATTAGCCTAGGGAAGACGAAAAGGACCTAAATATTCTTCCAATGACACAAAACACCGATTGGATGCACAAGATTGGTTAGAAACCCTAATTGGACAAGAATAAGCCTAGGGAGGACAAAAATGACCTAATTGTTCATCCAATGACACAAAAACACCTATTGGATGCACAAGATTGGTTAGAAACCCTAATTGGACAAGATTAAGTTTAGGGAGGACGAAAATGACCTAAATGTTCCTCCAATGACACAAAAACACGTATTGGATGCACAAGATTGGTTAAAAACCCTAATTGGACAAGATTAAGTTTAGGTAAAACGAAAATGACCTAAATGTTCATCCAATGACACAAAAACACCTATTGGATGCACAAGATTGGTTAAAAACCCTAATTGGACAAGATTAAGTGTAGGGAGGACGAAAATGACCTAATTGTTCATCCAATGACACAAAACACCTATTGGATGCACAAGATTGGTTAGAAACCCTAATTCAACAACAATTAGCCTAGGGAGGACGAAAATGACCTAATTATTCATCCAATGACACAAAAACACGTATTGGATGCACAAGATTGTGTAGAAACCCTAATTGGTCAACATTAAGTTTAGGGAGGACGCAAATGACGTAAATGTTCATGCAATGACACAAAACACCTATTGGATGCACAAGATTGGTTAAAAACCCTAATTGGACAAGAATTAGTCTAGGGAGGACGAAAATGACCTAATTGTTCATCCAATGAAACAAAAACACCTATTGGATGCAGAAGATTGGTTAGAAACCCTAATTGGACAAGAATTAGCCTAGGAAGGACGAAAAGGACCTAAATGTTCATCCAATGACACAAAACACCTATTGGATGCACAAGATTGGTTAAAAACCCTAATTGGACAAGATTAAGTGAAGGGAGGACGAAAATGACCTAAATATTCTTCCAATGACACAAAAACACCGATTGGATGCACAAGATTGGTTAGAAACCCTAATTGGACAAGAATAAGCCTAGGGAGGACAAAAATGACCTAATTGTTCATCCAATGACACAAAAACACGTATTGGATGCACAAGATTGGTTGGAAACCATAATTGGACAAGATTAAGTTTAGGGAGGACGAAAATGACCTAAATGTTCATCCCATGACACAAAACACCTATTGGATGTACAAGATTGGTTAGAAACCCGAATTGGACAAGATTAAGTGTAGGGAGGACGAAAATGACCTAATTATTCATCCAATGACACAAAAACACCTATTGGATGCACAAGATTGGTTAAAAACCCTAATTGGACAAGATTAAGTGTAGGGAGGATGAAAATCACCTAAATGTTCATCCAATGACACAAAACACCTATTGGATGCACAAGATTGGTTAAAAACCCTAATTGGACAAGAATTAGCCTAGGGAGGACGAAAAGGACCCAAATGTTCATCCAATGACACAAAACACCTATTGGATGCACAAGATTGGTTAAAAACTCTAATTGGACAAGATTAAGTGAAGGGAGGACGAAAATGACCTAAATATTCTTCCAATGACACAAAACACCGATTGGATGCACAAGATTGGTTAGAAACCCTAATTGGACAAGAATAAGCCTAGGGAGGACAAAAATGACCTAAATGTTCATCCAATGACACAAAACACCTATTGGATGCACAAGATTGGTTAAAAACCCTAATTGGACAAGAATTAGCCTAGGGAGGACGAAAATGACCTAATTGTTCATCCAATGACACAAACACAACTATTGGATGCACAAGATTAGTTAGAAACCATAATTGGATAAGCATAAGCCTAGGGAGGTCGAAAATGACCTAATTGTTCATCCAATGACACAAACACAACTATTGGATGCTCAAGATTGGTTAGAAACCCTAATTGGACAAGGATAAGCCTAGGGAGGATGAAAATGACCTAATAGTTCATCCAATGACACAAAACACCTATTGGATGCACAAGATTGGTTAAAAACCCTAATTGGACAAGAATTAGCCTAGGGAGGACGAAAATGACCTAAATGTTCATCCAATGACACAAAACACCTATTGGATGCACAAGATTGGTTAAAAACCCTAATTGGACTACATTAAGTGTATGGAGGACGAAAATCACCTAAATGTTCATCCAATGACACAAAACACCTATTGGATGCATAAGATTGGTTAAAAACCCTAATTGGACAAGAATTACCCTAGGGAGGACGAAAATGAACTAAATGTTCATCCAATGACACAAAACACCTATTGGATGCACAAGATTGGTTAAAAACCCTAATTGGACAAGATTAAGTGTAGGGAGGACGAAAATGACCTAAATGTTCATCCAATGACACAAAACACCTATTGGATGCACAAGATTGGTTAAAAACCCTAATTGGACAAGAATTAGCCTAGGGAGGATGAAAATCACCTAATTATTCATCCAATGACACAAAAACACCTAATGGATGCACAAGATTCGTTAGAAACCCTAATTGGACAAGATTAAGTTTAGGGAGGACGAAAATGACCTAATTGTTCATCCAATGACACAAAACACCTATTGGATGCACAAGATTTGTTAAAAACCCTAATTGGACAAGATTAAGTGTAGGGAGGACGAAAATGACCTAAATGTTCATCCAATGACACAAAACACCTATTGGATGCACAAGATTAGTTAAAAACCCTAATTGGACAAGAATTAGCCTAGGGAGGACGAAAAGGACCTAAATGTTCATCCAATGACACAAAACACCTATTGGATGCACAAGATTGGTTAAAAACTCTAATTGGACAAGATTAAGTGAAGGGAGGACGAAAATGACCTAAATATTCTTCCAATGACACAAAACACCGATTGGATGCACAAGATTGGTTAGAAACCTTAATTGGACAAGAATAAGCCTAGGGAGGACAACAATGACCTAATTGTTCATCCAATGACACAAAAACACCTATTGGATGCACAAGATTGGTTAGAAACCCTAATTGGACAAGATTAAGTTTAGGGAGGACGAAAATGACCTAAATGTTCATCCAATGACACAAAACACCTATTGGATGCACAAGATTGGTTAGAAACCCTAATTGGACGAGATTAAGTTTAGGGAGGACGAAAATGACCTAAATGTTCATCCAATGACACAAAACACCTATTGGATGCACAAGATTGGTTAAAAACCCTAATTGGACAAGAATTAGCGTAGGGAGGACGAAAATGACCTAAATGTTCATCCAATGACACAAAACACCTATTGGATGCACAAGATTGGTTAAAAACCCTAATTGGACAAGATTAAGTGTAGGGAGGACGAAAATGACCTAAATGTTCATCCAATGACACAAACACCTATTGGATGCACAAGATTCGTTAAAAACCCTAATTGGACAAGAATTAGCCTAGGGAGAACGAAAATGATCTAATTGTTCATCCAATGACACAAAAACACCTATTGGATGCACAAGATTGGTCAGAAACCCTAATTGGACAAGATTAAGTTTAGGGAGAACGAAAATGAGCTAAATGTTCATCTAATGACACAAAAACACCTATTGGATGCACAAGATTGGTTAAAAACCCTAATTGGACAAGATTAAGTGTAGGGAGGACGAAAATGACCTAAATGTTCATCCAATGACACAAAACACCTATTGGATGCACAAGATTGGTTAAAAACCCTAATTGGAAGAGATTAAGTTTAGGGACGACGAAAATGACATCAATGTTCATCCAATGAGACAAAAACAACAATTGGATGCACAAGATTGGTTAGAAACCCTAATTGGACAAGATTAAGTGTAGGGAGGACGAAAATGACCTAAATGTTCATCCAATGACACAAAACACCTATTGGATGCACAAGATTGGTTAAAAACCCTAATTGGACAAGAATTAGCCTAGGGAGGACGAAAATGACCTAATTGTTCATCCAATTACACAAAAACACCTATTGGATGCACAAGATTGGTTAGAAACCCTAATTGGAAGACATTAAGTTTAGGGAGGACGAAAATGACATCAATGTTCATCCAATGAGACAAAAACAACAATTGGATGCACAAGATTGGTTAGAAACCCTAATTGGACAAGATTAAGTGTAGGGAGGACGAAAATGACCTAAATGTTCATCCAATGACACAAAACACCTATTGGATGCACAAGATTGGTTAAAAACCCTAATTGGACAAGAATTAGCCTAGGGAGGACGAAAATGACCTAATTATTCATCCAATGACACAAAAACACGTATTGGATGCACAAGATTGTGTAGAAACCCTAATTGGTCAACATTAAGTTTAGGGAGGACGCAAATGACGTAAATGTTCATGCAATGACACAAAACACCTATTGGATGCACAAGATTGGTTAAAAACCCTAATTGGACAAGATTAAGTGTAGGGAGGACGAAAATGACCTAAATGTTCATCCAATGACACAAAACACCTATTGGATGCACAAGATTGGTTAAAAACTCTAATTGGACCAGATTAAGTGAAGGGAGGACGAAAATGACCTAAATATTCTTCCACTGACACAAAACACCGATTGGATGCACAAGATTGGTTAGAAACCCTAATAGGACAAGAATAAGCTTAGGGAGGACAAAAATGACCTAATTGTTCATCCAATGACACAAAACACCTATTGGATGCACAAGATTGTTTAAAAACCCTAATTGGACAAGATTAAGTGCAGGGAGGACGAAAATGACCTAAAAGTTCATCCAATGACACAAAACACCTATTGGATGCACAAGATTGGTTAAAAACCCTAATTGGACAAGATTAAGTGTAGGGAGGACGAAAATGACCTAAATGTTCATCCAATGACACAAAACACCTATTGGATGCACAAGATTGGTTAAAAGCCCTAATTGGACAAGAATTAGCCTAGGGAGGACGAAAATGACCTAATTGTTCATCCAATGACACAAAAACACCTATTGGATGCACAAGATTGGTTAATAACCCTAATTGGGCAAGAATAAGCCTAGGGAGCACGAAATTGACCTAATTGTTCATCCAATGACACAAAAACACCTATTGGAAGAGATTAAGTTTAGGGAGGACGAAAATGACATAAATGTTCATCCAATGACACAAAAACAACTATTGGATGCACAAGATTGGTTCAAAACCCTAATTGGACAAGATTAAGCCTAGGGAGGACGAAAATGACCTAAATGTTCATCCAATGACACAAAACACCTATTGGATGCACAAGATTGGTCAGAAACCCTAATTGGATAAGATTATGTTTAGGGAGAACGAAAATGAGCTAAATGTTCATCTAATGACACAAAAACACCTATTGGATGCACAAGATTGGTTAAAAACCCTAATTGGACAAGATTAAGTGTAGGGAGGACGAAAATGACCTAAATGTTCATCCAATGACACAAAACACCTATTGGATGCACAAGATTGGTTAAAAACCCTAATTGGACAAGAATTAGCCTAGGGAGGACGAAAAGGACCTAATTGTTCATCCAATTACACAAAAACACCTATTGGATGCACAAGATTGGTTAGAAACCCTAATTGGAAGAGATTAAGTTTAGGGAGGACGAAAATGACATCAATGTTCATCAATTGAGACAAAAACAACAATTGGATGCACAAGATTGGTTAGAAACCCTAATTGGACAAGATTCAGTGTAGGGCGGACGAAAATGACCTAAATGTTCATCCAATGACACAAAACACCTATTGGATGCACAAGATTGGTTAAAAACCCTAATTGGACAAGAATTAGCCTAGGGAGGACGAAAATGACCTAATTGTTCATCCAATGACACAAAAACACCTATTGGATGCACAAGATTGGTTAGAAACCCTAATTGGAAGAGATTAAGTTTAGGGAGGACGAAAATGACATCAATGTTCATCCAATGAGACAAAAACAACAATTGGATGCACAAGATTGGATAGAAACCCTAATTGGACAAGATTAAGTGTAGGGAGGACGAAAATGACCTAAATGTTCATCCAATGACACAAAACACCTATTGGATGCACAAGATTGGTTAAAAACCCTAATTGGACAAGAATTAGCCTAGGGAGGACGAAAATGACCTAATTGTTCATCCAATGACACAAAAACACCTATTGGATGCACAAGATTGGTCAGAAACCCTAATTGGATAAGAATTAGCCTAGGGAGGACGAAAAGGACCTAAATGTTCATCCAATGACACAAAAACACCTATTGGATGCACAAGATTGGTTAAAAACCCTAATTGGACAAGATTAAGTGAAGGGAGGACGAAAATGACCTAAATATTCTTCCAATGACACAAAAACACCGATTGGATGCACAAGATTGGTTAGAAACCCTAATTGGACAAGAATAAGCCTAGGGAGGACAAAAATGACCTAATTGTTCATCCAATGACACAAAAACACGTATTGGATGCACAAGATTGGTTGGAAACCATAATTGGACAAGATTAAGATTAGGGAGGACAAAAATGACGTAAATGTTCATCCAATGACACAAAACACATATTGGATGCTCAAGATTGGTTAAAAACCCTGATTGGACAAGAATAAGTCTAGGGAGGACAAAAATGACCTAATTGTTCATCCAATGACACAAAACACCTATTGGATGCACAAGATTGGTTAAAAACCCTAATTGGACAAGATTAAGTGTAGGGAGGACGAAAATGACCTAAATGTTCATCCCATGACACAAAACACCTATTGGATGTACAAGATTGGTTAGAAACCCTAATTGGACAAGATTAAGTGTAGGGAAGACGCAAATGACCTAATTGTTCATCCAATGACACAAAAACACCTATTGGATGCACAAGATTGGTTAGAAACCCTAATTGGACAAGATTAAGTTTAGGCAGAACGACAATGACCTAAATGTTCATCCAATGACACAAAAACACCTATTGGATGCACAAGATTGGTTAAAAACCCTAATTGGACAAGATTAAGTGTAGGGAGGACGAAAATGACCTAAATGTTCATCCAATGACACAAAACACCTATTGGATGCACAAGATTAGTTAAAAACCCTAATTGGACAAGAATTAGCCTAGGGAGGACGAAAAGGACCTAAATGTTCATCGAATGACACAAAACAACTATTGGATGCACAAGATTGGTTAAAAACTCTAATTGGACAAGATTAAGTGAAGGGAGGACGAAAATGACCTAAATATTCTTCCACTGACACAAAACACCGATTGGATGCACAAGATTGGTTAGAAACCCTAATTGGACAAGAATAAGCCTAGGGAGGACAAAAATGACCTAATTGTTCATCCAATGACACAAAACACCTATTGGATGCACAAGATTGGTTAAAAACCCTAATTGGACAAGATTAAGTGTAGGGAGGACGAAAAGGACCTAAAAGTTCATCCAATGACACAAAACACCTATTGGATGCACAAGATTGGTTAAAAAACCTAATTTGACAAGATTAAGTGTAGGGAGGACGAAAATGACCTAAATGTTCATCCAATGACACAAAACACCTATTGTATGCATAAGATGGGTTAAAAACCTTAATTGGACAAGAATTCGCCTAGGGAGGACGAAAATGATCTAATTGTTCATCCAATGTCACAAAAACACCTATTGGAGGCACAAGATTGGTTAGAAACCCTAATTGGACAAGATTAAGTTTAGGTAAAACGAAAATGACCTAAATGTTCATCCAATGACACAAAAACACCTATTGGATGCACAAGATTGGTTAAAAACCCTAATTGGACAAGATTAAGTGTAGGGAGGACAAAAATGACCTAATTGTTCATCCAATGACACAAAACACCTATTGGATGCACAAGATTGGTTAGAAACCCTAATTGAACAAGAATTAGCCTAGGGAGGACGAAAATGACCTAATTATTCATCCAATGACACAAAAACACGTATTGGATGCATAAGATTGTGTAGATACCCTAATTGGTCAACATTAAGTTTAGGGAGGACGCAAATGACGTAAATGTTCATGCAATGACACAAAACACCTATTGGATGCACAAGATTGGTTAAAAACCCTAATTGGACAAGAATTGGTCTAGGGAGGACGAAAATGACCTAATTGTTCATCCAATGACACAAAAACACCTATTGGATGCAGAAGATTGGTTAGAAACCCTAATTGGACAAGAATTAGCCTAGGGAGGATGAAAAGAACCTAAATGTTCATCCAATGACACAAAACACCTATTGGATGCACAAGATTGGTTAAAAACCCTAATTGGACAAGATTAAGTGAAGGGAGGACGAAAATGACCTAAATATTCTTCCAATGACACAAAAACACCGATTGGATGCACAAGATTGGTTAGAAACCCTAATTGGACAAGAATAAGCCTAGGGAGGACAAAAATGACCTAATTGTTCATCCAATGACACAAAAACACGTATTGGATGCACAAGATTGGTTGGAAACCATAATTGGACAAGATTAAGTTTAGGGAGGACGAAAATGACCTAAATGTTCATCCCATGACACAAAACACCTATTGGTTGTACAAGATTGGTTAGAAACCCTAATTGGACAAGATTAAGTGTAGGGAGGACGAAAATGACCTAATTGTTCATCCAATGACACAAAAACACCTATTGGATGCACAAGATTGGTTAAAAACCCTAATTGGACAAGATTAAGTGTAGGGAGGACGAAAATGACCTAAATGTTCATCCAATGACACAAAACACCTATTGGATGCACAAGATTGGTTAAAAACCCTAATTGGACAAGAATAAGCCTAGGGAGGACAAAAATGACCTAATTGTTCATCCAATGACACAAAAACACGTATTGGATGCACAAGATTGGTTGGAAACCATAATTGGACAAGATTAAGTTTAGGGAGGACGAAAATGACCTAAATGTTCATCCCATGACACAAAACACCTATTGGATGTACAAGATTGGTTAGAAACCCTAATTGGACAAGATTAAGTGTAGGGAGGACGAAAATGACCTAATTGTTCATCCAATGACACAAAACACCTATTGGATGCACAAGATTGGTTAGAAACCCTAATTGAACAAGATTTAGCCTAGGGAGGACGAAAATGACCTAATTGTTCATCCAATGACACAAAAACACGTATTCGATGCACAAGATTGGTTAGAAACCCTAATTGGACAAGAATTAGCCTAGGGAGAACGAAAAGGACCTAAATGTTCATCCAATGACACAAAACACCTATTGGATGCACAAGATTGTTTAAAAACCCTAATTGGACAAGATTAAGTGTAGGGAGGACGAAAATGACCTAAAAGTTCATCCAATGACACAAAACACCTATTGGATGCACAAGATTGGTTAAAAAACCTAATTTGACAAGATTAAGTGTAGGGAGGACGAAAATGACCTAAATGTTCATCCAATGACACAAAACACCTATTGGATGCACAAGATTGGTTAAAAACTCTAATTGGACCAGATTAAGTGAAGGGAGGACGAAAATGACCTAAATATTCTTCCACTGACACAAAACACCGATTGGATGCACAAGATTGGTTAGAAACCCTAATAGGACAAGAATAAGCTTAGGGAGGACAAAAATGACCTAATTGTTCATCCAATGACACAAAACACCTATTGGATGCACAAGATTGTTTAAAAACCCTAATTGGACAAGATTAAGTGCAGGGAGGACGAAAATGACCTAAAAGTTCATCCAATGACACAAAACACCTATTGGATGCACAAGATTGGTTAAAAACCCTAATTGGACAAGATTAAGTGTAGGGAGGACGAAAATGACCTAAATGTTCATCCAATGACACAAAACACCTATTGGATGCACAAGATTGGTTAAAAACCCCAATTGGACAAGAATTAGCCTAGGGAGGACGAAAATGACCTAATTGTTCATCCAATGACACAAAAACACCTATTGGATGCACAAGATTGGTTAGAAACCCTAATTGGACAAGATTAAGTTTAGGGAGGACGAAAATGACGTAAATGTTCATGCAATGACACAAAACACCTATTGGATGCAGAAGATTGGTTAAAAACCCTAATTGGACAAGATTAAGTTTAGGGAGGATGAAAATGACCTAATTGTTTATCCAATGACACAAAAACACCTATTGGATGCACAAGATTGGTTAGAAACCCTAATTGGACAAGATTAAGTTTAGGGAGGACGAAAATGACCTAAATGTTCATCCAATGACACAAAACACTTATTGGATGCACAAGATTGGTTAAAAGCCCTAATTGGACAAGAATTAGCCTAGGGAGGACGAAAATGACCTAATTGTTCATCCAATGACACAAAAACACCTATTGGATGCACAAGATTGGTTAATAACCCTAATTGGACAAGAATAAGCCTAGGGAGCACGAAAATGACCTAATTGTTCATCCAATGACACAAAAACACCTATTGGAAGAGATTAAGTTTAGGGAGGACGAAAATGACATAAGTGTTCATCCAATGACACAAAAACAACTATTGGATGCACAAGATTGGTTCAAAACCCTAATTGGACAAGATTAAGCCTAGGGAGGACAAAAATGACCTAAATGTTCATCCAATGACACAAAACACCTATTGGATGCACAAGATTGGTTAAAAACCCTAATTGGACAAGAATTAGCCTAGGGAGGACGAAAATGACCTAATTGTTCATCCAATGATACAAAACACCTATTGGATGCACAAGATTGGTTAGAAACCCTAATTGAACAAGAATTAGCCTAGGGAGGACGAAAATGACCTAATTATTCATCCAATGACACAAAAACACGTATTGGATGCACAAGATTGTGTAGAAACCCTAATTGGTCAACATTAAGTTTAGGGAGGACGCAAATGACGTAAATGTTCATGCAATGACACAAAACACCTATTGGATGCACAAGATTGGTTAAAAACCCTAATTGGACAAGAATTAGTCTAGGGAGGACGAAAATGACCTAATTGTTCATCCAATGAAACAAAAACACCTATTAGATGCAGAAGATTGGTTAGAAACCCTAATTGGACAAGAATTAGCCTAGGAAGGACGAAAAGGACCTAAATGTTCATCCAATGACACAAAACACCTATTGGATGCACAAGATTGGTTAAAAACCCTAATTGGACAAGATTAAGTGAAGGGAGGACGAAAATGACCTAAATATTCTTCCAATGACACAAAAACACCGATTGGATGCACAAGATTGGTTAGAAACCCTAATTGGACAAGATTAAGTTTAGGGAGGACGAAAATGACCTAATTGTTCATCCAATGACACAAAAATACCTATTGGATGCACAAGATTGGTTATAAACCCTAATTGGACAAGAATAAGCCTAGGGAGGACGAAAATGACATAATTGTTCATCCAATGACACAAAACACCTATTGGATGCACAAGATTGGTTAAACACCCTAATTGGACAAGATTAAGTGTAGGGAGGACGAAAATGACCTAAATGTTCATCCAATGACAGAAAACACCTATTGGATGCACAAGATTGGTTAAAAACCCTAATTGGACAAGAATTAGCCTAGGGAGGACGAAAGTGACCTAATAGTTCATCCAATGACACAAATACACCGATTGGATGCACAAGATTGGTTAGAAACCCTAATTGGACAAGATTAAGTTTAGGGAGGACGAAAATGACCTAATTGTTCATCCAATGACACAAAACACCTATTGGATGCACAAGATTGGTTAAAAACCCTAATTGGACAAGATTAAGTGTAGGGAGGACGAAAATGACCTAAATATTCTTCCAATGACACAAGAACACCTATTGGATGCACAAGATTGGTTAGATACCCTAATTGGACAAGAATAAGCCTAGGGAGGACGAAAATGACCTAATTGTTCATCCAATGATACAAAACACCTATTGGATGCACAAGATTGGTTAAAAACCCTAATTGGACAAGATTAAGGGTAGGGCGGACGAAAATGACCTAAATGTTCATCCGATGAAACAAAACACCTATTGCATGCACAAGATAGGTTATAAACCCTAACTGGACAAGATTAAGTGTATGGAGGACGAAAATGACCAAAATCTTCTTCCAATGACACAAAAACACCTATTGGATGCACAAGATTGGTTAAAAACCCTAGTTGGACAAGAATTAGCCTAGGGAGGACTAAATTGACCTAATTGTTCATCCAATGATACAAAACACCTATTGGATGCACAAGATTGGTTAGAAACCCTAATTGGACTAGAATTGGCCTAGGGTGGACAAAAATGACCTAATTGTGCATCCAGTGACACAAAAACACCTATTGGATGCACAAGATTGGTTAGAAACCCTAATTGGACAAGATTAAGTTTAGGGAGGAAGAAAATGACCTAAATGTTCATCCAATGACACAAAACACCTATTGGATGCACAAGATTGGTTAAAAACCCTAATTGGACAAGAATTAGCCTAGGGAGGACAAAAATGACCTAATTGTTCATCCAATGACACAAAAACACCTATTGGATGCACAAGATTGGTTAAAAACCCTAATTGGACAAGATTAAGTGTAGGGAGGACGAAAATGACCTAAATGTTCATCCAATGACACAAAACACCTATTGAATGCACAAGATTGGTTAGAAACCCTAATTGGACAAGAATTAGCCTAGGGAGGACGAAAATGACCTAATTGTTCTTCCAATGACACAAAAACACCTATTGGATGCACAAGATTGGTTAGAAACCCTAATTGGACAAGATTAAGTTTAGGGAGGACGAAAATGACGTAAATGTTCATGCAATGACACAAAACACCTATTGGATGCAGAAGATTGGTTAAAAACCCTAATTGGACAAGATTAAGTTTAGGGAGGAAGAAAATGACCTAATTGTTCATCCAATGACACAAAAACACCTATTGGATGCACAAGATTGGTTAAAAACCCTAATTGGACAAGATTAAGTGTAGGGAGGACGAAAATGACCTAAATGTTCATCCAATGACACAAAACACCTATTGGATGCACAAGATTGGTTAAAAACCCTAATTGGACAAGAATTAGCCTAGGGAGGACGAAAATGACCTAATTTTTCATCCAATGACACAAAACACCTATTGGATGCACAAGATTGGTTAAAAACCCTAATTGGACAAGATTAAGTGTAGGGAGGACGAAAATACGAAAATGACCTAAATGTTCTTCCAATGACACAAAACACCTATTGGATGCACAAGATTGGTTAAAAACCCTAATTGGACAAGATTAAGTGTAGGGAGGACGAAAATGACCTAAATGTTCATCCAATGACACAAAACACCTATTGGATGCACAAGATTGGTTAAAAACCCAAATTGGACAAGATTAAGTGTAGGGGGGACCAAAATGACCTAAATGTTCATCCAATGACACAAAACACATATTGGATGCACAAGATTGGTTAAAAACCCTAATAGGACAAGATTAAGTGTAGGGAGGACGAAAATGGTCTAAATATTGATCCAATGACACAAAAACACCTATTAGATGCACAAGATTAGTTAAAAACCCTAATTGGAAAAGATTTAGCCTAGGGAGGACGAAAATGACCTAATTGTTCATCCAATGACACAAAAACACCCATTGGATGCACAAGATTGGTTAAAAACCCTAATTGGACAAGATTAAGTGTAGGGAGGACGCAAATGACCTAAATGTTCATCTAATGACACAAAACACCTATTGGATGCACAAGATTGGTCAAAAACCCTAATTGGACAAGAATTAGCCCAGGGTGGACAAAAATGACCTAAATGTTCATCCAATGACACAAAACACCTATTGGATGCATTAGATTAGTTGAAAACCCAAATTGGACAACATTAAGTGTCGGGAGGATGAAAATGACCTAAATGTTCATCCAGTGACACAAAACACCTATTGGATGCACAAGATCGGTTAAAAACCCTAATTGGACAAGATTAAGTGTAGGGAGGACGAAAATGACCAAATATTCATCCAATGATACAAAACACCTATTGGATGCACAAGATTGGTTAAATACCCTAGTTGGACAAGATTAAGTGTAGGGAGGACGAAAATACGAAAATGACCTAAATGTTCTTCCAATGACACAAAACACCTATTGGATGCACAAGATTGGTTAAAAACCCTAATTGGACAAGATTAAGTGTAGGGAGGACGAAAATGACCTAAATGTTCATCCAATGACACAAAACACCTATTGGATGCACAAGATTGGTTAAAAACCCTAATTGGACAAGATTAAGTGTAGGGAGGACGAAAATGTCCTAAGTGTTCATCCAATGACACAAAACACCTATTGGATGCACAAGATTGGTTAAAAACCCTAATTGGACAAGAATTAGCCTAGGGAGGACGAAAATGACCTAATTGTTCATCCAATGACACAAAAACACCTATCGGATGCACAGGATTGGTTAGAAACCCTAATTGAACAAGATTAAGTGTAGGGAGGACGAAAATGACCTAAATGTTCATCCAATGACACAAAACACCTATTGGATGCACAAGATTGGTTAAAAACCGTAATTGGATAAGAATTAGCTTAAGGAGGACGAAAATGACCTAAATGTTCATCCAATGACACAAAACACCTATTGGATGCACAAGATTGGTTAAAAACCCTAATTGGATAAGAATTAGCCTAAGGAGGACGAAAATGACCTAAATGTTCATCCAATGACACAAAACACCTGTTGGATGCACAAGATTGGTTAAAAACCCTAATTGGACAAGAATTAGCATAGGGAGGACGAAAATGACCTAAATGTTCATCCAATGACACAAAACACCTATTCGATGCACAAGATTGGTTAAAAACCCTAATTGGAGAAGATTAAGTTTAGGGAGGACGAAAATGACCTAAATATTCATCCAATGACACAACACACCTATTGAATGAACAAGATTGGTTAAAAACCCTAATTGGACAAGATTAAGTGTAGGGAGGACGAAAATGACCTAAATGTTCATCCAATGACACAAAACACCTATTGGATGCACAAGATTGGTTAAAAACCCTAATTGGACAAGAATTAGCCTAGGGAGGACGAAAATGACCTAATTGTTCATCCAATGACACAAAACACCTATTAGATGCACAAGATTGGTTAAAAACCCTAATTGGATAAGATTAAGTTTAGGGAGGACGAAAATGACCTAAATATTCATCCAATGACACAACACACCTATTGAATGAACAAGATTGGTTAAAAACCCTAATTGGACAAGATTAAGTGTAGGGAGGACGAAAATGACCTAAATGTTCATCCAATGACACAAAAACACCTATTGGATGCACAAGTTTGGTTAAAAAACCTAATTGGACAAGAATTAGCCTAAGGAGGACGAAAATGACCTAATTGTTCATCCAATGACACAAAAACAGCCATTGGATGCACAAGATTGGTAAAAAACCCTAATTGGACAAGATTAAGTGTAGGGAGGACGAAAATGACCTAAATGTTCATCCAATGACACAAAACACCTATTGGATGCACAAGATTGGTTAAAAACCCTAATTGGACAAGAATTAGCCTAGGGAGGACGAAAATGACCTAATTGGTCATCCAATGACACAAAACACCTATTGGATGCACAAGATTGGTTAGAAACCCTAATT
The DNA here is from genome assembly GCA_037974835.1 of Cicer judaicum. Classification (NCBI taxonomy): domain Eukaryota; kingdom Viridiplantae; phylum Streptophyta; class Magnoliopsida; order Fabales; family Fabaceae; genus Cicer; species Cicer judaicum. The sequence continues at coordinate 19,146 of JBBPBS010001162.1, read as the reverse complement.
GAAGAAGATTTAGCCTAGGGAGGACGAAAAGGACCTAAATGATCATCCAATGACACAAAACACCTATTGGATGCACAAGATTGGTTAAAAACCCTAATTGGACAAGATTAAGTGAAGGGAGGACGAAAATGACCTAAATATTCTTCCAATGACACAAAAACACCGATTGGATGCACAAGATTGGTTAGAAACCCTAATTGGACAAGAATAAGCCTAGGGAGGACAAAAATGACCTAATTGTTCATCCAATGACACAAAAACACGTATTGGATGCACAAGATTGGTTGGAAACCATAATTGGACAAGATTAAGATTAGGGAGGACAAAAATGACGTAAATGTTCATCCAATGACACAAAACACATATTGGATGCTCAAGATTGGTTAAAAACCCTGATTGGACAAGAATAAGCCTAGGGAGGACAAAAATGACCTAATTGTTCATCCAATGACACAAAACACCTATTGGATGCACAAGATTGGTTAAAAACCCTAATTGGACAAGATTAAGTGTAGGGAGGACGAAAATGACCTAAAAGTTCATCCAATGACACAAAACACCTATTGGATGCACAAGATTGGTTAAAAACCCTAATTGGACAAGAATTAGCCTAGGGAGGACGAAAATGACCTAAATGTTCATCCAATGACACAAAACACCTATTGGATGCACAAGATTGGTTAAAAACCCTAATTGGACAAGAATTATCATAGGGAGGACGAAAATGACCTAATTGTTCATCCAATGACACAAAAACACCAATTGGATGCACAAGAATTGTTAGAAACCCTAATTGGACAAGATTAAGTGTAGGGAGGACGAAAATGACCTAAATGTTCATCCAATGACACAAAACACCTATTGGATGCACAAGATTGGTTAAAAACCCTAATTGGACAAGAATTAGCCTAGGGAGGACGAAAATGACCTAAGTGTTCATCCAATGACACAAAACACCTATTGGATGTATAAGATTGGTTAAAAACCATAATTGGACAAGAATTAGCCTAGGGAGGACGAAAATGACCTAATTGTTCATCCAACGACACAAAAACACCTATCGGATGCACAAGATTCGTTAGAAACCCTAATTGGACAAGATTAAGTGTAGGGAGGACGAAAATGACCTAAATGTTCATCCAATGACACAAAACACCTATTGGATGCACAAGATTGGTTAAAAACCCTAATTGGATAAGAATTAGCCTAGGGAGGACGATAATGACCTAAACGTTCATCCAATGACACAAAACACCTATTGGATGCACAAGATTGGTTTTAAACCCTAATTGGATAAGATTTAGCTTAGGGAGGAAGAAAATGACCTAATTGTTCATCTAATGACACAAAAACACCCATTGGATGCACAAGATTAGTTAAAAACCCTAATTCGACAAGATTAAGTGTAGCGAGAACGAAAACGACCTAAATGTTCATCCAATTACACAAAACACCTATTGGATGCACAACATTGGTTAAAAACCCTAATTGGACAAGATTAAGTGTAGGTAGGACGAAAATGACGTAAATGTTCATCCAATGACAAAATCCTATTGGATGCACAAGATTGGTTAAAAACCCAAATTGGACAAGATTAAGTGTAGGGGGCACGAAAATGACCTAAATGTTCATCCAATGACACAAAACACCTATTGGATGCACAAGAATGGTTAAAAACCCTAACTGGACAAGATTAAGTGTAGGGAGGACGAAAATGTCCTAAATGTTCATCCAATGACACAAAACACCTATTGGATGCACAAGATTGGTTAAAAACCCTAATTGGACATGATTTAGCTTAGGGTGGAAGAAAATGACCTAATTGTTGATCCAATGACACAAAAACACCCATTGGATGCACAAGATTGGTTAAAAACCCTAATTGGACAAGATTAAGTGTAGGGAGGACGAAAACACCTATTGGATGCACAAGATTGGTTAAAAACCTAAATTGGACAAGATGAAGTGTAGGGGGGACGAAAATGACCTAAATGTTCATCCAATGACACAAGATTGGTTAGAAACCCTAATTGGACAAGCATTAGCCTAGGGAGGATGAAAATGACCTAAATGTTCATCCAATGACACAAGAACACCTGTTGGATGCACAAGATTGGTTAAAAACCCTAATTGGACAAGAATTAGCCTAGGGAGGACGGAAATGACCTAATTGTTCATCCAATGACCCAAAAACACCCATTGGATGCACAAGATTGTTTAAAAACCCTAATTGGACAAGATTAAGTGTAGGGAGGACGAAAATGACCTAAATGTTCATCCAATGACACAAAACACCTATTGGATGCACAAGATTGGTTAAAAACCCTAATTGGACAAGAATTAGCCTAGGGAGGACAAAAATGACCTAAATGTTCATCCAACGACACAAAACACCTATTGGATGCACAAGATTGGTTAAAAACCCTAATTGGACAAGATTAAGTGTAGGGAGGACGAAAATGACCTAAATGTTCATCCAATGACACAAAACACCTATTGGATGCACAAGATTTGTTAAAAACCCTAATTGGACAAGAATTAGCCTAGGGAGGACGAAAATGACCTAATTGTTCATCCAATGACACAAAAACACCTATTGGATGCACAAGATTGGTTAGAAACCGTAATTGGACAAGCATAAGCCTAGGGTGGACTTAAATGACTTAATTGTTCATCCAGTGACACAAACACACCTATTGGATGCACAAGATTGGTTAGAAACCCTAATTGGACAAGAATAAGCCTTGGGAGGACGAAAATGACCTAATTGTTCATCCACTAACACAAAAACACCTATTGGATGCTTAAGATTGGTTAAAAACCCTAATTGGACAAGATTAAGTGTAGGGAGGACGAAAATGACCTAAATATTCATCCAATGACACAAAAACATCTATTGGATGCACAAGATTGGTTAGAAACCGTAATTGGACAAGATTAAGTGTAGGGAGGACGAAAATAACCTAAATATGCATCCAATGACACAAAAACACCTATTGGATGCACAAGATTGGTTAAAAACCCTAATTGGACAAGAATTAACCTAGGGTGGAAAAAAATGACCTAATTGTTCATCCAATAACACAAAAACGCCTATTGGATGCACAAAATTGGTTAGAAACCCTAATTGGACAAGATTAAGCCTACGGAGAACGAAAAGGACCTAATTGTTCATCCAATGACACAAAAACACCTATTGGATGCACAAGATTGGTTAGAAACCCTAATTGAACAAGAATTAGCCTAGGGAGGACGAAAATGACCTAATTGTTCTTCCAATGACACAAAAACACGTATTGGATGCACAAGATTGTTTAGAAACCCTAATTGGACAACATTAAGTTTTGGGAGGACGCAAATCACGTAAATGTTCATGCAACGACACAAAACACCTATTGGATGCACAAGATTGGTTAAAAACCATAATTGGACAAGAATTAGCCTAGGGAGGACGAAAATGACCTAATTGTTCATCCAATGACACAAACACCTATTGGATGCACAAGATTGGTTAGAAACCCTAATTGGACAAGAATTAGCCTAGGGAGGACGAAAAGGACCTAAATGTTCATCCGATGACACAAAACACCTATTGGATGCACAAGATTGGTTAAAAACCCTAATTGGACAAGATTAAGTGAAGGGAGGACGAAAATGACTTAAATGTTCTTCCAATGACACAAAAACACCGATTGGATGCACAAGATTGGTTAGAAACCCTAATTGGACAAGAATAAGCCTAGGGAGGACAAAAATGACCTAATTGTTCATCCAATGACACAAAAACACGTATTGGATGCACAAGATTGGTTGGAAACCATAATTGGACAAGATTAAGTTTAGGGAGGACGAAAATGACCTAAATGTTCATCCCATGACACAAAACACCTATTGGATGTACAAGATTGGTTAGAAACCCTAATTGGACAAGATTAAGTGTAGGGAGGACGAAAATGACCTAATTGTTCATCCAATGACACAAAAACACCTATTGGATGCACAAGATTGGTTAAAAACCCTAATTGGACAAGATTAAGTGTAGGGAGGACGAAAATGACCTAAATGTTCATCCAATGACACAAAACACCTATTGGATGCACAAGATTGGTTAAAAACCCTAATTGGACAAGAATTAGCCTAGGGAGGACGAAAAGGACCCAAATGTTCATCCAATGACACAAAACACCTATTGGATGCACAAGATTGGTTAAAAACTCTAATTGGACAAGATTAAGTGAAGGGAGGACGAAAATGACCTAAATATTCTTCCAATGACACAAAACACCGATTGGATGCACAAGATTGGTTAGAAACCCTAATTGGACAAGAATAAGCCTAGGGAGGACAAAATTGACCTAATTGTTCATCCAATGACACAAAACACCTATTGGATGCACAAGATTGGTTAAAAACCCTAATTGGACAAGATTAAGTGTAGGGAGGACGAAAATGACCTAAAAGTTCATCCAATGACACAAAACACCTATTGGATGCACAAGATTGGTTAAAAACCCTAATTGGACAAGATTAAGTGTAGGGAGGACAAAAATGACCTAAATGTTCATCCAATGACACAAAACACCTATTGGATGCACAAGATTGGTTAAAAACCCTAATTGGACAAGAATTAGCCTAGGGAGGACGAAAATGACCTAATTGTTCATCCAATGACACAAAACACCTATTGGATGCACACGATTGTTTAAAAACCCTAATTGGACAAGATTAAGTGTAGGGAGGACGAAAATGACCTAAATGTTCATCCAATGACACAAAACACCTATTGGATGCACAAGATTGGTTAAAAACCCTAATTGGACAAGAATTAGCCTAGGGAGGACGAAAATGACCTAATTGTTCATCCAATGACACAAAACACCTATTGGATGCACAAGATTGGTTAGAAACCCTAATTGAACAAGAATTAGCCTAGGGAGGACGAAAATGATCTAATTATTCATCCAATGACACAAAAACCCGTATTGGATGCACAAGATTGTGTAGAAACCCTAATTGGTCAACATTAAGTTTAGGGAGGACGCAAATGACGTAAATGTTCATGCAATGACACAAAACACCTATTGGATGCACAAGATTGGTTAAAAAACCTAATTTGACAAGATTAAGTGTAGGGAGGACGAAAATGACCTAAATGTTCATCCAATGACACAAAACACCTATTGTATGCATAAGATTGGTTAGAAACCCTAATTGGACAAGAATAAGCCTAGGGAGGACAAAAATGACCTAATTGTTCATCCAATGACACAAAACACCTATTGGATGCACAAGATTGGTTAAAAACCCTAATTGGACAAGATTAAGTGTAGGGAGGACGAAAAGGACCTAAAAGTTCATCCAATGACACAAAACACCTATTGGATGCACAAGATTGGTTAAAAAACCTAATTTGACAAGATTAAGTGTAGGGAGGACGAAAATGACCTAAATGTTCATCCAATGACACAAAACACCTATTGTATGCATAAGATGGGTTAAAAACCTTAATTGGACAAGAATTCGCCTAGGGAGGACGAAAATGATCTAATTGTTCATCCAATGTCACAAAAACACCTATTGGAGGCACAAGATTGGTTAGAAACCCTAATTGGACAAGATTAAGTTTAGGTAAAACGAAAATGACCTAAATGTTCATCCAATGACACAAAAACACCTATTGGATGCACAAGATTGGTTAAAAACCCTAATTGGACAAGATTAAGTGTAGGGAGGACAAAAATGACCTAATTGTTCATCCAATGACACAAAACACCTATTGGATGCACAAGATTGGTTAGAAACCCTAATTGAACAAGAATTAGCCTAGGGAGGACGAAAATGACCTAATTATTCATCCAATGACACAAAAACACGTATTGGATGCACAAGATTGTGTAGATACCCTAATTGGTCAACATTAAGTTTAGGGAGGACGCAAATGACGTAAATGTTCATGCAATGACACAAAACACCTATTGGATGCACAAGATTGGTTAAAAACCCTAATTGGACAAGAATTGGTCTAGGGAGGACGAAAATGACCTAATTGTTCATCCAATGACACAAAACACCTATTGGATGCACAAGATTGGTTAAAAACCCTAATTGGACAAGATTAAGTGAAGGGAGGACGAAAATGACCTAAATATTCTTCCAATGACACAAAATCACCGATTGGATGCACAAGATTGGTTAGAAACTCTAATTGGACAAGAATAAGCCTAGGGAGGACAAAAATGACCTAATTGTTCATCCAATGACACAAAAACACGTATTGGATGCACAAGATTGGTTGGAAACCATAATTGGACAAGATTAAGTTTAGGGAGGACGAAAATGACCTAAATGTTCATCCCATGACACAAAACACCTATTGGTTGTACAAGATTGGTTAGAAACCCTAATTGGACAAGATTAAGTGTAGGGAGGACGAAAATGACCTAATTGTTCATCCAATGACACAAAAACACCTATTGGATGCACAAGATTGGTTAAAAACCCTAATTGGACAAGATTAAGTGTAGGGAGGACGAAAATGACCTAAATGTTCATCCAATGACACAAAACACCTATTGGATGCACAAGATTGGTTAAAAACCCTAATTGGACAAGAATTATCCTAGGGAGGACGAAAATGACCTAATTGTTCATCCAATTACACAAAAACACCAATTGGATGCACAAGATTGGTTAGAAACCGTAATTTGACAAGATAAAGTGTCGGGAGGACGAAAATGACCTAAATGATCATCCAATGACACAAAACACCTATTGGATGCACAAGATTGGTTAAAAACCCTAATTGGACAAGATTAAGTGTAGGGAGGACGAAAATGACCTAAATGTTCATCCAATGACACAAAACACCTATTGGATGCACAAGATTGGTTAAAAACCCTAATTGGACAAGGTTAAGTGAAGGGAGGACGAAAATGACCTAAATATTCTTCCAATGACACAAAAACACCGATTGGATGCACAAGATTGGTTAGAAACCCTAATTGGACAAGAATAAGCCTAGGGAGTACAAAAATGACCTAATTGTTCATCCAATGACACAAAAACACGTATTGGATGCACATGATTGGTTGGAAACCATAATTGGACAGGATTAAGTTTAGGGAGGACAAAAATGACCTAATTGTTCATCCAATGACACAAAACACCTATTGGATGCACAAGATTGGTTAAAAACCCTAATTGGACAAGATTAAGTGTAGGGAGGACGAAAATGACCTAAATGTTCATCCAATGACACAAAACACCTATTGGATGCACAAGATTGGTTAAAAACCCTAATTGGACAAGAATTAGCCTAGGGAGGACGAAAATGACCTAATTGTTCATCCAATGACACCAAACACCTATTGGATGCACATGATTGGTTAGAAACCCTAATTGAACAAGATTTAGCCTAGGGAGGACGAAAATGACCTAATTGTTCATCCAATGACACAAAAACACGTATTCGATGCACAAGATTGGTTAGAAACCCAAATTGGACAAGAATTAGCCTAGGGAGGACGAAAAGGACCTAAATGTTCATCCAATGACACAAAACACCTATTGGATGCACAAGATTGGTTAAAAACCCTAATTGGACAAGGTTAAGTGAAGGGAGGACGAAAATGACCTAAATATTCTTCCAATGACACAAAAACACCGATTGGATGCACAAGATTGGTTAGAAACCCTAATTGGACAAGAATAAGCCTAGGGAGGACAAAAATGACCTAATTGTTCATCCAATGACACAAAACACCTATTGAATGCACAAGATTGTTTAAAAACCCTAATTGGACAAGATTAAGTGTAGGGAGGACGAAAATGACCTAAATGTTCATCAAATGACACAAAACACCTATTGGATGCACAAGATTGGTTAAAAAACCTAATTTGACAAGATTAAGTGTAGGGAGGACGAAAATGACCTAAATGTTCATCCAATGACACCAAACACCTATTGTATGCATAAGATGGGTTAAAAACCCTAATTGGACAAGAATTCGCCTAGGGAGGACGAAAATGATCTAATTGTTCATCCAATGTCACAAAAACACCTATTGGAGGCACAAGATTGGTTAGAAACCCTAATTGGACAAGATTAAGTTTAGGTAAAACGAAAATGACCTAAATGTTCATCCAATGACACAAAAACACCTATTGGATGCACAAGATTGGTTAAAAACCCTAATTGGACAAGTTTAAGTGTAGGGAGGACGAAAATGACCTAAATGTTCATCAAATGACACAAAACACCTATTGGATGCACAAGATTGGTTAAAAAACCTAATTTGACAAGATTAAGTGTAGGGAGGACGAAAATGACCTAAATGTTCATCCAATGACACCAAACACCTATTGTATGCATAAGATGGGTTAAAAACCCTAATTGGACAAGAATTCGCCTAGGGAGGACGAAAATGATCTAATTGTTCATCCAATGTCACAAAAACACCTATTGGAGGCACAAGATTGGTTAGAAACCCTAATTGGACAAGATTAAGTTTAGGTAAAACGAAAATGACCTAAATGTTCATCCAATGACACAAAAACACCTATTGGATGCATAAGATTGGTTAAAAACCCTAATTGGACAAGATTAAGTGTAGGGAGGACGAAAATGACCTAAATGTTCATCCAATGACACAAAACACCTATTGGATGCACAAGATTGGTTAGAAACCCTAATTGGACAAGAATTAGGCTAGGGAGGACGAAAATGATCTTATTGTTCATCCAATGACACAAAAACACCTATTGGATGCACAAGATTGGTTAGAAACCCTAATTGGACAAGAATAAGCCTAGGGAGGACAAAAATGACCTAATTGTTCATACAATGACACAAAAACACGTATTGGATGCACATGATTGGTTGGAAACCATAATTGGACAAGATTAAGTTTAGGGAGCACAAAAATGACCTAAATGTTCATCCCATGACACAAAACACCTATTGGATGTACAAGATTGGTTAGAAACCCGAATTGGACAAGATTAAGTGTAGGGAGGACGAAAATGACCTAATTGTTCATCCAATGACACAAAAACACCTATTGGATGCACAAGATTGGTTAGAAACCCTAATTGGACAAGATTAAGTTTAGGCAGAACGACAATGACCTAAATGTTCATCCAATGACACAAAAACACCTATTGGATGCACAAGATTGGTTAAAAACCCTAATTGGACAAGATTAAGTGTAGGGAGGACGAAAATGACCTAAATGTTCATCCAATGACACAAAACACCTATTGGATGCACAAGATTAGTTAAAAACCCTAATTGGACAAGAATTAGCCTAGGGAGGACGAAAAGGACCTAAATGTTCATCCAATGACACAAAACACCTATTGGATGCACAAGATTGGTTAAAAACTCTAATTGGACAAGATTAAGTGAAGGGAGGACGAAAATGACCTAAATATTCTTCCACTGACACAAAACACCGATTGGATGCACAAGATTGGTTAGAAACCCTAATTGGACAAGAATAAGCCTAGGGAGGACAAAAATGACCTAATTGTTCATCCAATGACACAAAACACCTATTGGATGCACTAGATTGTTTAAAAACCCTAATTGGACAAGATTAAGTGTAGGGAGGACGAAAATGACCTAAAAGTTCATCCAATGACACAAAACACCTATTGGATGCACAAGATTGGTTAAAAAACCTAATTTGACAAGATTAAGTGTAGGGAGGACGAAAATGACCTAAATGTTCATCCAATGACACAAAACACCTATTGGATGCACAAGATTGGTTAGAAACCCTAATTGAACAAGATTTAGCCTAGGGAGGACGAAAATGACCTAATTGTTCATCCAATGACACAAAAACACGTATTCAATGCACAAGATTGGTTAGAAACCCTAATTGGACAAGAATTAGCCTAGGGAGGACGAAAAGGACCTAAATGATCATCCAATGACACAAAACACCTATTGGATGCACAAGATTGGTTAAAAACCCTAATTGGACAAGATTAAGTGAAGGGAGGACGAAAATGACCTAAATATTCTTCCAATGACACAAAAACACCGATTGGATGCACAAGATTGGTTTGAAACCGTAATTGGACAAGAATAAGCCTAGGGAGGACAAAAATGACCTAATTTTTCATCCAATGACACAAAAACACGTATTGGATGCACAAGATTGGTTGGAAACCATAATTGGACAAGATTAAGTTTAGGGAGGACGAAAATGACCTAAATGTTCATCCCATGACACAAAACACCTATTGGATGTACAAGATTGGTTAGAAACCCTAATTGGACAAGATTAAGTGTAGGGAGGACGAAAATGACCTAATTGTTCATCCAATGACACAAAAACACCTATTGGATGCACAAGATTGGTTAAAAACCCTAATTGGACAAGATTAAGTGTAGGGAGGACGAAAATGACCTAAATGTTCATCCAATGACACAAAACACCTATTGGATGCACAAGATTGGTTAAAAACCCTAATTGGACAAGAATTAGCCTAGGGAGGACGAAAAGGACCCAAATGTTCATCCAATGACACAAAACACCTATTGGATGCACAAGATTGGTTAAAAACTCTAATTGGACAAGATTAAGTGAAGGGAGGACGAAAATGACCTAAATATTCTTCCAATGACACAAAACACCGATTGGATGCACAAGATTGGTTAGAAACCCTAATTGGACAAGAATAAGCCTAGGGAGGACAAAAATGACCTAATTGTTCATCCAATGACACAAAACACCTATTGGATGCACAAGATTGGTTAAAAAACCTAATTTGACAAGATTAAGTGTAGGGAGGACGAAAATGACCTAAATGTTCATCCAATGACACAAAACACCTATTGGATGCACAAGATTGGTTAAAAACCCTAATTGGACAAGAATAAGCCTAGGGAGGACGAAAAGGACCTAAATGTTCATCCAATGACACAAAACAACTATTGGATGCACAAGATTGGTTAAAAACTCTAATTGGACAAGATTAAGTGAAGGGAGGACGAAAATGACCTAAATATTCTTCCACTGACACAAAACACCGATTGGATGCACAAGATTGGTTAGAAACCCTAATTGGACAAGAATAAGCCTAGGGAGGAGAAAAATGACCTAATTGTTCATCCAATGACACAAAACACCTATTGGATGCACAAGATTGGTTAAAAACCCTAATTGGACAAGATTAAGTGTAGGGAGGACGAAAATGACCTAAATGTTCATCCAATGACACAAAACACCTATTGGATGCACAAGATTGGTTAAAAACCCTAATTGGACAAGAATTAGCCTAGGGAGGACGAAAATGACGTAATTGTTCATCCAATGACACAAAACACTTATTGGATGCACAAGATTGGTTAAAAACCCTAATTGGACAAGAATTAGCCTAGGGAGGACGAAAATGACCTAATTGTTCATCCAATGACACAAAACACCTATTGGATGCACAAGATTGGTTAGAAACCCTAATTGAACAAGATTTAGCCTAGGGAGGACGAAAATGACCTAATTGTTCATCCAATGACACAAAAACACGTATTCGATGCACAAGATTGGTTAGAAACCCTAATTGGACAAGGTTAAGTGAAGGGAGGACGAAAATGACCTAAATATTCTTCCAATGACACAAAAACACCGATTGGATGCACAAGATTGGTTAGAAACCCTAATTGGACAAGAATAAGCCTAGGGAGGACAAAAATGACGTAATTGTTCATCCAATGACACAAAAACACGTATTGGATGCACATGATTGGTTGGAAACCATAATTGCACAAGATTAAGTTTAGGGAGGACGAAAATGACCTAAATGTTCATCCCATGACACAAAACACCTATTGGATGTACAAGATTGGTTAGAAACCCTAATTGGACACGATTAAGTGTAGGGAGGACGAAAATGACCTAATTGTTCATCCAATGACACAAAACACCTATTGGATGCACAAGATTGGTTAGAAACCCTAATTGAACAAGATTTAGCCTAGGGAGGACGAAAATGACCTAATTGTTCATCCAATGACACAAAAACACGTATTCGATGCACAAGATTGGTTAGAAACCCTAATTGGACAAGAATTAGCCTAGGGAGAACGAAAAGGACCTAAATGTTCATCCAATGACACAAAACACCTATTGGATGCACAAGATTGGTTAAAAACCCTAATTGGACAAGGTTAAGTGAAGGGAGGACGAAAATGACCTAAATATTCTTCCAATGACACAAAAACACCGATTGGATGCACAAGATTGGTTAGAAAACCTAATTGGACAAGAATAAGCCTAGGGAGCACAAAAATGACCTAATTGTTCATCCAATGACACAAAAACACGTATTGGATGCACATGATTGGTTGGAAACCATAATTGGACAAGATTAAGTTTAGGGAGGACAAAAATGACCTAATTGTTCATCCAATGACACAAAACACCTATTGGATGCACAAGATTGGTTAAAAACCCTAATTGGACAAGATTAAGTGTAGGGAGGAAGAAAATGACCTAAATGTTCATCCCATGACACAAAACACCTATTGGATGTACAAGATTGGTTAGAAACCCTAATTGGACAAGATTAAGTGTAGGGAAGACGCAAATGACCTAATTGTTCATCCAATGACACAAAAACACCTATTGGATGCACAAGATTGGTTAGAAACCCTAATTGGACAAGATTAAGTTTAGGCAGAACGACAATGACCTAAATGTTCATCCAATGACACAAAAACACCTATTGGATGCACAAGATTGGTTAAAAACCCTAATTGGACAAGATTAAGTGTAGGGAGGACGAAAATGACCTAAATGTTCATCCAATGACACAAAACACCTATTGGATGCACAAGATTAGTTAAAAACCCTAATTGGACAAGAATTAGCCTAGGGAGGACGAAAAGGACCTAAATGTTCATCGAATGACACAAAACAACTATTGGATGCACAAGATTGGTTAAAAACTCTAATTGGACAAGATTAAGTGAAGGGAGGACGAAAATGACCTAAATATTCTTCCACTGACACAAAACACCGATTGGATGCACAAGATTGGTTAGAAACCCTAATTGGACAAGAATAAGCCTAGGGAGGACAAAAATGACCTAATTGTTCATCCAATGACACAAAACACCTATTGGATGCACAAGATTGGTTAAAAACCCTAATTGGACAAGATTAAGTGTAGGGAGGACGAAAAGGACCTAAAAGTTCATCCAATGACACAAAACACCTATTGGATGCACAAGATTGGTTAAAAAACCTAATTTGACAAGATTAAGTGTAGGGAGGACGAAAATGACCTAAATGTTCATCCAATGACACAAAACACCTATTGGATGCATAAGATGGGTTAAAAACCCTAATTAGACAAGAATTAGCCTAGGGAGGACGAAAAGGACCTAAATGTTCATCCAATGACACAAAACACCTATTGGATGCACAAGATTGGTTAAAAACCCTAATTCGACAAGAATTAGCCTAGGGAGGACGAAAAGGACCTAAATGTTCATCCAATGACACAAAACAACTATTGGATGCACAAGATTGGTTAAAAACTCTAATTGGACAAGATTAAGTGAAGGGAGGACGAAAATGACCTAAATATTCTTCCACTGACACAAAACACCGATTGGATGCACAAGATTGGTTAGAAACCCTAATTGGACAAGAATAAGCCTAGGGAGGACAAAAATGACCTAATTGTTCATCCAATGACACAAAACACCTATTGGATGCATAAGATGGGTTAAAAACCCTAATTAGACAAGAATTAGCCTAGGGAGGACGAAAAGGACCTAAATGTTCATCCAATGACACAAAACACCTATTGGATGCACAAGATTGGTTAAAAACCCTAATTGGACAAGAATTAGCCTAGGGAGGACGAAAAGGACCTAAATGTTCATCCAATGACACAAAACACCTATTGGATGCACAAGATTGGTTAAAAACTCTAATTGGACAAGATTAAGTGAAGGGAGGACGAAAATGACCTAAATATTCATCCACTGACACAAAACACCGATTGGATGCACAAGATTGGTTAGAAACCCTAATTGGACAAGAATAAGCCTAGGGAGGACAAAAATGACCTAATTGTTCATCCAATGACACAAAACACCTATTGGATGCACAAGATTGGTTAGAAACCCTAATTGAACAAGATTTAGCCTAGGGAGGACGAAAATGACCTAATTGTTCATCCAATGACACAAAAACACTTATTCGATGCACAAGATTGGTTAGAAACCCTAATTGGACAAGAATTAGCCTAGGGAGGACGAAAAGGACCTAAATGTTCATCCAATGACACAAAACACCTATTGGATGCACAAGATTGGTTAAAAACCCTAATTGGACAAGGTTAAGTGAAGGGAGGACGAAAATGACCTAAATATTCTTCCAATGACACAAAAACACCGATTGGATGCACAAGATTGGTTAGAAACCCTAATTGGACAAGAATAAACGTAGGGAGCACAAAAATGACCTAATTGTTCATCCAATGACACAAAAACACGTATTGGATGCACATGATTGGTTGGAAACCATAATTGGACAAGATTAAGTTTAGGGAGGACAAAAATGACCTAATTGTTCATCCAATGACACAAAACACCTATTGGATGCACAAGATTGGTTAAAAACCCTAATTGGACAAGATTAAGTGTAGGGAGGACGAAAATGACCTAAATGTTCATCCAATGACACAAAACACCTATTGGATGCACAAGATTGGTTAAAAACCCTAATTGGACAAGAATTAGCCTAGGGAGGACGAAAATGACCTAATTGTTCATCCAATGACACAAAACACATATTGGATGCACAAGATTGGTTAGAAACCCTAATTGAACAAGATTTAGCCTAGGGAGGACGAAAATGACCTAATTGTTCATCCGATGACACAAAAACACGTATTCGATGCACAAGATTGGTTAGAAACCCAAATTGGACAAGAATTAGCCTAGGGAGGACGAAAAGGACCTAAATGTTCATCCAATGACACAAAACACCTATTGGATGCACAAGATTGGTTAAAAACCCTAATTGGACAAGGTTAAGTGAAGGGAGGACGAAAATTACCTAAATATTCTTCCAATGACACAAAAACACCGATTGGATGCACAAGATTGGTTAGAAACCCTAATTGGACAAGAATAAGCCTAGGGAGGACAAAAATGACCTAATTGTTCATCCAATGACACAAAAACACGTATTGGATGCACATGATTGGTTGGAAACCATAATTGGACAAGATTAAGTTTAGGGAGGACAAAAATGACCTAAATGTTCATCCAATGACACAAAACACCTATTGGATGTACAAGATTGGTTAGAAACCCTAATTGGACAAGATTAAGTGTAGGGAGGACGCAAATGACCTAATTGTTCATCCAATGACACAAAAACACCTATTGGATGCACAAGATTGGTTAGAAACCCTAATTGGACAAGATTAAGTTTAGGCAGAACGACAATGACCTAAATGTTCATCCAATGACACAAAAACACCTATTGGATGCACAAAATTGGTTAAAAACCCTAATTGGACAAGATTAAGTGTAGGGAGGACGAAAATGACCTAAATGTTCATCCAATGACACAAAACACCTATTGGATGCACAAGATTGGTTAAAAACCCTAATTGGACAAGAATTAGCCTAGGTAGGACGAAAAGGACCTAAATGTTCATCCAATGACACAAAACACCTATTGGATGCACAAGATTGGTTAAAAACCCTAATTGGACAAGAATTAGCCTAGGGAGGACGAAAATGACCTAATTGTTCATCCAATGACACAAAACACCTATTGGATGCACACGATTGTTTAAAAACCCTAATTGGACAAGATTAAGTGTAGGGAGGACGAAAATGACCTAAATGTTCATCCAATGACACAAAACACCTATTGGATGCACAAGATTGGTTAAAAACCCTAATTGGACAAGAATTAGCCTAGGGAGGACGAAAATGACCTAATTGTTCATCCAATGACACAAAACACCTATTGGATGCACAAGATTGGTTAGAAACCCTAATTGAACAAGATTTAGCCTAGGGAGGACGAAAATGACCTAATTGTTCATCCAATGACACAAAAACACGTATTCGATGCACAAGATTGGTTAGAAACCCTAATTGGACAAGGTTAAGTGAAGGGAGGACGAAAATGACCTAAATATTCTTCCAATGACACAAAAACACCGATTGGATGCACAAGATTGGTTAGAAACCCTAATTGGACAAGAATAAGCCTAGGGAGGACAAAAATGACGTAATTGTTCATCCAATGACACAAAAACACGTATTGGATGCACATGATTGGTTGGAAACCATAATTGCACAAGATTAAGTTTAGGGAGGACGAAAATGACCTAAATGTTCATCCCATGACACAAAACACCTATTGGATGTACAAGATTGGTTAGAAACCCTAATTGGACACGATTAAGTGTAGGGAGGACGAAAATGACCTAATTGTTCATCCAATGACACAAAACACCTATTGGATGCACAAGATTGGTTAGAAACCCTAATTGAACAAGATTTAGCCTAGGGAGGACGAAAATGACCTAATTGTTCATCCAATGACACAAAAACACGTATTCGATGCACAAGATTGGTTAGAAACCCTAATTGGACAAGAATTAGCCTAGGGAGAACGAAAAGGACCTAAATGTTCATCCAATGACACAAAACACCTATTGGATGCACAAGATTGGTTAAAAACCCTAATTGGACAAGGTTAAGTGAAGGGAGGACGAAAATGACCTAAATATTCTTCCAATGACACAAAAACACCGATTGGATGCACAAGATTGGTTAGAAAACCTAATTGGACAAGAATAAGCCTAGGGAGCACAAAAATGACCTAATTGTTCATCCAATGACACAAAAACACGTATTGGATGCACATGATTGGTTGGAAACCATAATTGGACAAGATTAAGTTTAGGGAGGACAAAAATGACCTAATTGTTCATCCAATGACACAAAACACCTATTGGATGCACAAGATTGGTTAAAAACCCTAATTGGACAAGATTAAGTGTAGGGAGGAAGAAAATGACCTAAATGTTCATCCCATGACACAAAACACCTATTGGATGTACAAGATTGGTTAGAAACCCTAATTGGACAAGATTAAGTGTAGGGAAGACGCAAATGACCTAATTGTTCATCCAATGACACAAAAACACCTATTGGATGCACAAGATTGGTTAGAAACCCTAATTGGACAAGATTAAGTTTAGGCAGAACGACAATGACCTAAATGTTCATCCAATGACACAAAAACACCTATTGGATGCACAAGATTGGTTAAAAACCCTAATTGGACAAGATTAAGTGTAGGGAGGACGAAAATGACCTAAATGTTCATCCAATGACACAAAACACCTATTGGATGCACAAGATTAGTTAAAAACCCTAATTGGACAAGAATTAGCCTAGGGAGGACGAAAAGGACCTAAATGTTCATCGAATGACACAAAACAACTATTGGATGCACAAGATTGGTTAAAAACTCTAATTGGACAAGATTAAGTGAAGGGAGGACGAAAATGACCTAAATATTCTTCCACTGACACAAAACACCGATTGGATGCACAAGATTGGTTAGAAACCCTAATTGGACAAGAATAAGCCTAGGGAGGACAAAAATGACCTAATTGTTCATCCAATGACACAAAACACCTATTGGATGCACAAGATTGGTTAAAAACCCTAATTGGACAAGATTAAGTGTAGGGAGGACGAAAAGGACCTAAAAGTTCATCCAATGACACAAAACACCTATTGGATGCACAAGATTGGTTAAAAAACCTAATTTGACAAGATTAAGTGTAGGGAGGACGAAAATGACCTAAATGTTCATCCAATGACACAAAACACCTATTGTATGCATAAGATGGGTTAAAAACCCTAATTGGACAAGAATTCGCCTAGGGAGGACGAAAATGATCTAATTGTTCATCCAATGTCACAAAAACACCTATTGGAGGCACAAGATTGGTTAGAAACCCTAATTGGACAAGATTAAGTTTAGGTAAAACGAAAATCACCTAAATGTTCATCCAATGACACAAAACACCTATTGGATGCACAAGATTGGTTAGAAACCCTAATTAAACAAGAATTAGCCTAGGGAGGACGAAAATGACCTAATTATTCATCCAATGACACAAAAACACGTATTGGATGCATAAGATTGTGTAGATACCCTAATTGGTCAACATTAAGTTTAGGGAGGACGCAAATGACGTAAATGTTCATGCAATGACACAAAACACCTATTGGATGCACAAGATTGGTTAAAAACCCTAATTGGACAAGAATTGGTCTAGGGAGGACGAAAATGACCTAATTGTTCATCCAATGACACAAAAACACCTATTGGATGCAGAAGATTGGTTAGAAACCCTAATTGGACAAGAATTAGCCTAGGGAGGATGAAAAGAACCTAAATGTTCATCCAATGACACAAAACACCTATTGGATGCACAAGATTGGTTAAAAACCCTAATTGGACAAGATTAAGTGAAGGGAGGACGAAAATGACCTAAATATTCTTCCAATGACACAAAAACACCGATTGGATGCACAAGATTGGTTAGAAACCCTAATTGGACAAGAATAAGCCTAGGGAGGACAAAAATGACCTAATTGTTCATCCAATGACACAAAAACACGTATTGGATGCACAAGATTGGTTGGAAACCATAATTGGACAAGATTAAGTTTAGGTAGGACGAAAATGACCTAAATGTTCATCCCATGACACAAAACACCTATTGGTTGTACAAGATTGGTTAGAAACCCTAGTTGGACAAGATTAAGTGTAGGGAGGACGAAAATGACCTAATTGTTCATCCAATGACACAAAAACACCTATTGGATGCACAAGATTGGTTAAAAACCCTAATTGGACAAGATTAAGTGTAGGGAGGACGAAAATGACCTAAATGTTCATCCAATGACACAAAACACCTATTGGATGCACAAGATTGGTTAAAAACCCTAATTGGACAAGAATTAGCCTAGGGAGGACGAAAAGGACCTAAATGTTCATCCAATGACACAAAACACCTATTGGATGCACAAGATTGGTTAAAAACTCTAATTGGACCAGATTAAGTGAAGGG
>JBBPBS010001154.1:0-29072 GCA_037974835.1 Cicer judaicum | reverse complement strand
CTAATTGGACAAGATTAAGACTTGGGAGGAGGAAAATGACGTAAATGTTCATCCAATGACACAAATGAACTTATTCGGTGCAAAAGATTGGTTAAAAACCCTAATTGGACAAGATTAAGCCTGCGGAGCAAGAAAATGAACTAAATGTTCATCCAATTGCACAAACGAACATATTCGATGCACAAGATTGGTTAAAAACCCTAATTGGACAAGAATAAGCCTATGGAGGACGAAAATGACCTAAATGTTCATCCAATGACACAAAAACACCTATTGGATGAACAAGATTGGTTAAAAACCCTAATTGGACAAGATTAAGACTTGGGAGGACGAAAATGACCAAAATGTTCATTCAATGACACAAACACACCCCCAATGGATATACAAGATTGGTTAAAAACCCTAATTTGACAAGAAAATGACCTAAATGTTCATCCAATAACACAAACACATATTGGATGCACAAGATTGGTTAAAAACCCTAATTGGACAAGATTAAACCTATGGAGGATGAAAATGAACTAAATGTTCAACCAATTACACAAACGAACTTATTCGATGCACAAGATTGGTTAAAAACCCTAATTGGACAAGATTAAGACTTGGGAGGGCGAAAATGACCTAAATGTTCATCCAGTGACACAAAAACACCTATTGGATGAACAAGATTGGTAAAAACCCTAATTGGACAAGATTAAGCCTAGGGAGGACAAAAATGACCTAAATATTGATCCAATGACCCAAATGAACTTATTCGATGCACAAGATTGGTTAAAAACCCTAATTGGAGAAGAATAAGCCTATGGAGGACGAAAATGACCTAAATGTTCATCCAATGATACAAAAACACCTATTGGATGCACAAGATTCGTTAAAAACCCTAATTGGACAAGATTAAGCCTATGGAGGAAGAAAATTAACTAAATGTTCATCCAATTACACAAACGAACTTATTCGATGCAAAAGATTGGTTAAAAACCCTAATTGGACAAGAATAAGCCTAGGGAGGACGAAAATGACCTAAATGTTCATACAATGACACAAACACACCTATTGGATGCACAAGATTGTTAAAAAACCCTAATTGGACAAGAATAACCCTAGGAAGGACGAAAAAGACCTAAATGCTCATCCAATGACACAAGCGAACTTATTCTATGCATAAGATTGGTTAAAAATCCTAATTGGACAAGATTAAGACATGGGAGGATGAAAATCACCTAAATGTTCATCCAATGACACAATAAATCCTATTGGATGCACAAGATTGGTTAAAAACCCTAACTGGACAAGATTAAGACATGGGAGTACGAAAATGACCTAAATGTTTATCCAATGGCAAACAAAACACCTATTGGATGCACAAGAATGGTTAAAAACCCTAATTGGACAAGAATAAGCCTCTGGAGGATGAAAATGACCTAAATGTTCATCCAATGACACAAAAACACCTATTGGATGCACAAGATTGATTAAAAACCCTAATTGGACAAGATTAAGACATGGGAGGACGAAATTGACCTAAATGGTCGTCCAATGACCCAAAAATACCTATTGGATGCACAAGATTGGTTAAAAACCCTAATTGGACAAGATTAACTTGGGAGGACGAAAATGACCTAAATGTTCATCCTTTGACACAAAACACCTATTGGTACACAAGATTGGTTAAAAACCTTAATTGGACAAGAATAAGCCTAGGGAGGAAGAAAATGACCTAAATGTTCATCTTATGACACAAACACACCTATTGGATGCACAAGATTGGTTAAAACCCTAATTGGACAAGAATAAGCCTAGTGAGGACGAAAATGACCTAATTGTTCATCCAATGACACAAAAACACCTATTGGATGCACAAGATTGGTTAAAAACTCTAATTGGACAAGATTAAGACTTGGGAGGACAAAAATGACGTAAATGTTCATCCAATGACACAAACGAACTTATTCGGTGCAAAAAATTGGTTAAAAATCCTAATTGGACAAGATTAAGCCTACGGAGGAAGAAAATGAACTAAATGTTGATCCAATTGCACAAATGAACATATTCGATACACAAGATTGGTTAAAAACCCTAATTGGACAAGAATAAGCCTAGGGAGGACGAAAATGACCTAAATGTTCGTCCAATGACACAAAAACACCTATTGGATGAACAAGATTGGTTAAAAACCCTAATTGGATAAGATAAACACTTGGGAGTACGAAAATGACCTAAATGTTTATCCAATGGCAAAAAAAACACCTATTGGATGCACAAGAATTGTTAAAAACCCTAATTGGACAAGAATAAGCCTCTGGAGGACGAAAATGACCTAAATGTTCATCCAATGACACAAAAACACCTATTGGATGCACAAGATTAATTAAAAACCCTAATTGGACATGATTAAGACATGGGAGGACGAAAATGACCAAAATGGTCGTCCAATGACACAGAAAAACCTATTGGATGCACAAGATTGGTTAAAAACCCTGATTGGACAAGATTAAGACTTGGGAGGAGGAAAATGACGTAAATGTTCATCCAATGACACAAACGAACTTATTCGGTGCACAAAATTGGTTAAAAACCCTAATTGGACAAGATTAAGCCTACGGAGGAAGAAAATGAACTAAATGTTCATCCAATTGCACAAACGAACATATTCGATGCACAAGATTGGTTAAAAACCCTAATTGGACAAGAATAAGCCTAGGGAGGACGAAAATGACCTAAATGTTCATCCAATGACACAAAAACACCTATTGGATGAACAAGATTTGTTAAAAACCCTAATTGGACAAGATTAAGACTTGGGAGGACGAAAATGACCAAAATGTTCATGCAATGACACAAACACACCAATTGGATACACAAGATTGGTTAAAAATCCTAATTGGACAAGCAAAAAGCCTACGAAGGACGAAAATGACCTAAATGTTCATCGAATAACACAAACACACCTATTGGATGAACAAGATTGGTTAAAAACCCTAATTGGACAAGATTAAGCCTTTGGAGGAAGAAAATGAACTAAATGTTCAATCAATTCCACAAACAAACTTATTCGATGCACAAGATTGGTTAAAAACCCTAATTGGACAAGATTAAGACTTGGGAGGACGAAAATGACCTAAATGTTCATCTAGTGACACAAAAACACCTATTGGATGAACAAGATTGGTAAAAACCCTAATTGGACAAGATTAAGCCTAGGGAGGACAAAAATGACCTAAATATTCATCCTATGACCCAAATGAACTTATTCGATGCACAAGATTGGTTAAAAACCCTAATTGGAGAAGAATAAGCCTATGGAGGACGAAAATAACCTAAATGTTCATCCAATGATACAAAAACACCTATTGGATGCACAAGATTGGTTAAAAACCCTAATTGGACAAGATTAAGCCTCTGGAGGAGGAAAATTAACTAAATGTTCATCCAATTACACAAACGAACTTATTCGATGCACAAGATTGGTTAAAAACCCTAATTGGACAAGAATAAGCCTAGGGAGGACGAAAATGACCTAAATGTTCATCCAATGACACAAACACACCTATTGGATGCACAAGATTGGTTAAAAACCCTAATTGGACAAGATTAAGCCTAGGGAGGACGAAAATGACGTAAATGTTCATTCAATGACCGAAACGAACTTATTCGGTGCACAAGATTGGTTAAAAAACCCTAATTGGACAAGAATAAGCCTAGGAAGGACGAAAAAGACCTAAATGTTCATCCAATGACACAAGCGAACTTATTCTATGCACAAGATTGGTTAAAAACCCTAATTGGACAAGATTAAGACATGGGAGGACGAAAATGACCTAAATGTTCATCCAATGACACAATAAATCCTATTGGATGCACAAGATTGGTTAAAAACCCTAATTGGACAAGATTAAGACTTGGGAGTACGAAAATGACCTAAATGTTTATCCAATGGCAAAAAAAACACCTATTGGATGCACAAGAATGGTTAAAAACCCTAATTGGACAAGAATAAGCCTCTAGAGGACGAAAATGACCTAAATGTTCATCCAATGACACAAAAACACCTATTGGATGCACAGGATTGATTAAAAACCGTAATTGGAGAAGATTAAGACATGGGAGGACGAAAATGACCTAAATGGTCGTCCAATGACACAAAAACACCTATTGGATGCACAAGATTGGTTAAAAACCCTAATTGGACAAGATTAACTTGGGAGGACGAAAATGACCTAAATGTTCATCCTTTGACACAAAACACCTATTAGTACACAAGATTGGTTAAAAACCTTAATTGGACAAGAATAAGCCTAGGGAGGAAGAAAATGACCTAAATGTTCATCTGATGACACAAACACACCTATTGGATGCACAAGATTGGTTAAAACCCTAATTGGACAAGAATAAGCCTAGTGAGGACGAAAATGACCTAATTGTTCATCCAATGACACAAAAACACCTATTGGATGCACAGGATTGATTAAAAACCGTAATTGGAGAAGATTAAGACATGGGAGGACGAAAATGACCTAAATGGTCGTCCAATGACACAAAAACACCTATTGGATGCACAAGATTGGTTAAAAACCCTAATTGGACAAGATTAACTTGGGAGGACGAAAATGACCTAAATGTTCATCCTTTGACACAAAACACCTATTGGTACACAAGATTGGTTAAAAACCTTAATTGGACAAGAATAAGCCTAGGGAGGAAGAAAATGACCTAAATGTTCATCTTATGACACAAACACACCTATTGGATGCACAAGATTGGTTAAAACCCTAATTGGACAAGAATAAGCCTAGTGAGGACGAAAATGACCTAATTGTTCATCCAATGACACAAAAACACCTATTGGATGCACAAGATTGGTTAAAAACTCTAATTGGACAAGATTAAGACTTGGGAGGACGAAAATGACGTAAATGTTCATCCAATGACACAAACGAACTTATTCGGTGCAAAAAATTGGTTAAAAATCCTAATTGGACAAGATTAAGCCTACGGAGGAAGAAAATGAACTAAATGTTGATCCAATTGCACAAATGAACATATTCGATACACAAGATTGGTTAAAAACCCTAATTGGACAAGAATAAGCCTAGGGAGGACGAAAATGACCTAAATGTTCGTCCAATGACACAAAAACACCTATTGGATGAACAAGATTGGTTAAAAACCCTAATTGGATAAGATAAACACTTGGGAGTACGAAAATGACCTAAATGTTTATCCAATGGCAAAAAAAACACCTATTGGATGCACAAGAATTGTTAAAAACCCTAATTGGACAAGAATAAGCCTCTGGAGGACGAAAATGACCTAAATGTTCATCCAATGACACAAAAACACCTATTGGATGCACAAGATTAATTAAAAACCCTAATTGGACATGATTAAGACATGGGAGGACGAAAATGACCAAAATGGTCGTCCAATGACACAGAAAAACCTATTGGATGCACAAGATTGGTTAAAAACCCTGATTGGACAAGATTAAGACTTGGGAGGAGGAAAATGACGTAAATGTTCATCCAATGACACAAACGAACTTATTCGGTGCACAAAATTGGTTAAAAACCCTAATTGGACAAGATTAAGCCTACGGAGGAAGAAAATGAACTAAATGTTCATCCAATTGCACAAACGAACATATTCGATGCACAAGATTGGTTAAAAACCCTAATTGGACAAGAATAAGCCTAGGGAGGACGAAAATGACCTAAATGTTCATCCAATGACACAAAAACACCTATTGGATGAACAAGATTTGTTAAAAACCCTAATTGGACAAGATTAAGACTTGGGAGGACGAAAATGACCAAAATGTTCATGCAATGACACAAACACACCAATTGGATACACAAGATTGGTTAAAAATCCTAATTGGACAAGCAAAAAGCCTACGAAGGACGAAAATGACCTAAATGTTCATCCAATAACACAAACACACCTATTGGATGCACAAGATTGGTTAAAAACCCTAATTGGACAAGATTAAGCCTTTGGAGGAAGAAAATGAACTAAATGTTCAATCAATTCCACAAACGAACTTATTCGATGCACAAGATTGGTTAAAAACCCTAATTGGACAAGATTAAGACTTGGGAGGACGAAAATGACCTAAATGTTCATCTAGTGACACAAAAACACCTATTGGATGAACAAGATTGGTAAAAACCCTAATTGGACACGATTAAGCCTAGGGAGGACAAAAATGACCTAAATATTTATCCAATGACCCAAATGAACTTATTCGATGCACATGATTGGTTAAAAACCCTAATTGGAGAAGAATAAGCCTATGGAAAACGAAAATGACCTAAATGTTCATCCAATGATACAAAAACATCTATTGGATGCACAAGATTGGTTAAAAACCCTAATTGGACAAGATTAAGCCTATGGAGGAAGAAAATTAACTAAATGTTCAACCAATTCCACAAACGAACTTATTCGATGCACAAGATTGGTTAAAAACCCTAATTGGACAAGATTAAGACTTGGGAGGACGAAAATGACCTAAATGTTCATCCAGTGACACAAAAACACCTATTGGATCAACAAGATTGGTAAAAACCCTAATTGGACAAGATTAAGCCTAGGGAGGACAAAAATGACCTAAATATTTATCCAATGACCCAAATGAACTTATTCGATGCACATGATTGGTTAAAAACCCTAATTGGAGAAGAATAAGCCTATGGAAAACGAAAATGACCTAAATGTTCATCCAATGATACAAAAACATCTATTGGATGCACAAGATTGGTTAAAAACCCTAATTGGACAAGATTAAGCCTATGGAGGAAGAAAATTAACTAAATGTTCAACCAATTACACAAACGAACTTATTCGATGCACAAGATTGGTTAAAAACCCTAATTGGACAAGATTAAGACTTGGGAGGACGAAAATGACCTAAATGTTCATCCAGTGACACAAAAACACCTATTGGATCAACAAGATTGGTAAAAACCCTAATTGGACAAGATTAAGCCTAGGGAGGACAAAAATGACCTAAATATTCATCCAATGACCCAAATGAACTTATTCGATGCACAAGATTGGTTAAAAACCCTTATTGGACAAGAATAAGCCTATGGAGGACGAAAATGACCTAAATGTTCATCCAATGATACAAAAACACCTATTGGATGCACAAGATTGGTTAAAAACCCTAATTGGACAAGATTAAGCCTACGGAGCAAGAAAATGAACTAAATGTTCATCCAATTGCACAAACGAACATATTCGCTGCACAAGATTGGTTAAAAACCCTAATTGGTCAAGAAAAAAGCCTACGAAGGACGAAAATGACCTAAATGTTCATCCAATAACAAAAACACACCTATTGGATGCACAAGATTGGTTAAAAACCCTAATTGGACAAGATTAAACCTATTGAGGATGAAAATGAACAAAATGTTCAACCAATTACACAAATGAACTTATTCGATGCACAAGATTGGTTAAAAACCCTAATTGGACAAGATTAAGACTTGGGAGGACGAAAATGACCTAAATGTTCATCCAGTGACACAAAAACACCTATTGGATGAACAAGATTGGTAAAAACCCTAATTGGACACGATTAAGCCTAGGGAGGACAAAAATGACCTAAATATTTTTCCAATGACCCAAATGAACTTATTCGATGCACATGATTGGTTAAAAACCCTAATTGGAGAAGAATAAGCCTATGGAAAACGAAAATGACCTAAATGTTCATCCAATGATACAAAAACATCTATTGGATGCACAAGATTGGTTAAAAACCCTAATTGGACAAGATTAAGCCTATGGAGGAAGAAAATTAACTAAATGTTCAACCAATTCCACAAACGAACTTATTCGATGCACAAGATTGGTTAAAAACCCTAATTGGACAAGATTAAGACTTGGGAGGACGAAAATGACCTAAATGTTCATCTAGTGACACAAAAACACGTATTGGATGAACAAGATTGGTAAAAACCTTAATTGGACAAGATTAAGCCTAGGGAGGACAAAAATGACCTAAATATTCATCCAATGACCCAAATGAACTTATTCGATGCACAAGATTGGTTAAAAACCCTAATTGGAGAAGAATAAGCCTATGGAGGACGAAAATGACCTAAATGTTCATCCAATGATACAAAAACACCTATTGGACGCACAAGATTGGTTAAAAACCCTAATTGGACAAGATTCAGCCTCTGGAGGAAGAAA
Source organism: Cicer judaicum (assembly GCA_037974835.1). Lineage (NCBI taxonomy): Eukaryota > Viridiplantae > Streptophyta > Magnoliopsida > Fabales > Fabaceae > Cicer > Cicer judaicum. The sequence goes on along the minus strand of JBBPBS010001154.1, from coordinate 20,870 downwards.
ATTAACTAAATGTTCATCCAATTACACAAACGAACTTATTCGATGCACAAGATTGGTTAAAAACCCTAATTGGACAAGAATAAGCCTAGGGAGGACGAAAATGACCTAAATGTTCATCCAATGACACAAACACACCTATTGGATGCACAAGATTTGTTAAAAACCCTAATTGGACAAGATTAAGCCTAGGGAGGACGAAAATGACGTAAATGTTCATTCAATGATAGAAACGAACTTATTCGGTGCACAAGATTGGTTAAAAAACCCTAATTGGACAAGAATATGCCTAGGAAGGACGAAAAAGACCTAAATGTTCATCCAATGACACCAACGAACTTATTCTATGCACAAGATTGGTTAAAAACCCTAATTGGACTAGATTAAGACATGGGAGGACGAAAATGACCTAAATGTACATCCAATGACACAATAAATCCTATTGGATGCACAAGATTGGTTAAAAACCCTAATTGGATAAGATTAACACTTGGGAGTACGAAAATGACCTAAATGTTTATCCAATGGCAAAAAAAACACCTATTGGATGCACAAGAATGGTTAAAAACCCTAATTGGACAAGAATAAGCCTCTGGAGGACGAAAATGACCTAAATGTTCATCCAATGACACAAAAACACCTATTGGATGCACAAGATTAATTAAAAACCCTAATTGGACATGATTAAGACATGGGAGGGCGAAAATGACCAAAATGGTCGTCCAATGACACAGAAACACCTATTGGATGCACAAGATTGGTTAAAAACCCTGATTGGACAAGATTAACTTGGGAGGACGAAAATGACCTAAATGTTCATCCTTTGACACAAAACACCTATTGGTACACAAGATTGGTTAAAAACCTTAATTGGACAAGAATAAGCCTAGGGAGGAAGAAAATGACCTAAATGTTCATCTAATGACACAAACACACCTATTGGATGCACAAGATTGGTTAAAACCCTAATTGGACAAGAATAAGCCTAGTGAGGACGAAAATGACCTAATTGTTCATCCAATGACACAAAAACACCTATTGGATGCACAAGATTGGTTAAAAACTCTAATTGGACAAGATTAAGCCTACGGAGCAAGAAAATGAACTAAATGTTCATCCAATTGCACAAACGAACATATTCGCTGCACAAGATTGGTTAAAAACCCTAATTGGTCAAGAATAAGCCTAGGGAGGACGAAAATGACCTAAACGTTCATCCAATGACACAAAAACACCTATTGGATGAACAAGATTGGTTAAAAACCCTAATTGGACAAGATTAAGACTTGGGAGGACAAAAATGACCAAAATGTTCATGCAATGACACAAACACACCCCCATTGGATACACAAGATTGGTTAAAAACCCTAATTGGACAAGAAAAAAGCCTACGAAGGACGAAAATGACATAAATGTTCATCCAATAACACAAACACACCTATTGGATGCACAAGATTGGTTAAAAACCCTAATTGGACAAGATTAAACCTATGGAGGATGAAAATGAACAAAATGTTCAACCAATTACACAAATGAACTTATTCGATGCACAAGATTGGTTAAAAACCCTAATTGGACAAGATTAAGACTTGGGAGGACGAAAATGACCTAAATGTTCATCCAGTGACACAAAAACACCTATTGGATCAACAAGATTGGTAAAAACCCTAATTGGACAAGATTAAGCCTAGGGAGGACAAAAATGACCTAAATATTCATCCAATGACCCAAATGAACTTATTCGATGCACAAGATTGGTTAAAAACCCTAATTGGACAAGAATAAGCCTATGGAGGACGAAAATGACCTAAATGTTCATCCAATGATACAAAAACACCTATTGGATGCACAAGATTGGTTAAAAACCCTAATTGGACAAGATTAAGCCTATGGAGGAAGAAAATTAACTAAATGTTCATCCAATTACACAAACGAACTTATTCGATGCACAAGATTGGTTAAAAACCCTAATTGGACAAGATTAAGACTTGGGAGGACGAAAATGACCTAAATGTTCATCCAGTGACACAAAAACACCTATTGGATCAACAAGATTGGTAAAAACCCTAATTGGACAAGATTAAGCCTAGGGAGGACAAAAATGACCTAAATATTTATCCAATGACCCAAATGAACTTATTCGATGCACATGATTGGTTAAAAACCCTAATTGGAGAAGAATAAGCCTATGGAGGACGAAAATGACCTAAATGTTCATCCAATGATACAAAAACATCTATTGGATGCACAAGATTGGTTAAAAACCCTAATTGGACAAGATTAAGCCTATGGAGGAAGAAAATTAACTAAATGTTCAACCAATTACACAAATGAACTTATTCGATGCACAAGATTGGTTAAAAACCCTAATTGGACAAGATTAAGACTTGGGAGGATGAAAATGACCTAAATGTTCATCCAGTGACACAAAAACACCTATTGGATGAACAAGATTGGTAAAAACCCTAATTGGACAAGATTAAGCCTAGGGAGGACAAATATGACCTAAATATTTATCCAATGACCCAAATGAACTTATTCGATGCACATGATTGGTTAAAAACCCTAATTGGAGAAGAATAAGCCTATGGAGGACGAAAATGACCTAAATGTTCATCCAATAACACAAACACACCTATTGGATGCACAAGATTGGTTAAAAACCCTAATTGGACAACATTAAACCTATGGAGGATGAAAATGAACAAAATGTTCAACCAATTACACAAATGAACTTATTCGATGCACAAGATTGGTTAAAAACCCTAATTGGACAAGATTAAGACTTGGGAGGACGAAAATGACCTAAATGTTCATCCAGTGACACAAAAACACCTATTGGATGAACAAGATTGGTAAAAACCCTAATTGGACACGATTAAGCCTAGGGAGGACAAAAATGACCTAAATATTTATCCAATGACCCAAATGAACTTATTCGATGCACATGATTGGTTAAAAACCCTAATTGGAGAAGAATAAGCCTATGGAAAACGAAAATGACCTAAATGTTCATCCAATGATACAAAAACATCTATTGGATGCACAAGATTGGTTAAAAACCCTAATTGGACAAGATTAAGCCTATGGAGGAAGAAAATTAACTAAATGTTCAACCAATTACACAAACGAACTTATTCGATGCACAAGATTGGTTAAAAACCCTAATTGGACAAGATTAAGACTTGGGAGGACGAAAATGACCTAAATGTTCATCCAGTGACACAAAAACACCTATTGGATGAACAAGATTGGTAAAAACCCTATTTGGACAAGATTAAGCCTAGGGAGGACAAATATGACCTAAATATTTATCCAATGACCCAAATGAACTTATTCGATGCACATGATTGGTTAAAAACCCTAATTGGAGAAGAATAAGCCTATGGAGGACGAAAATGACCTAAATGTTCATCCAATGATACAAAAACATCTATTGGATGCACAAGATTGGTTAAAAACCCTAATTGGACAAGATTAAGCCTATGGAGGAAGAAAATTAACTAAATGTTCAACCAATTACACAAACGAACTTATTCGATGCACAAGATTGGTTAAAAACCCTAATTGGACAAGATTAAGACTTGGGAGGACGAAAATGACCTAAATGTTCATCCAGTGACACAAAAACACCTATTGGATCAACAAGATTGGTAAAAACCCTAATTGGACAAGATTAAGCCTAGGGAGGACAAAAATGACCTAAATATTCATCCAATGACCCAAATGAACTTATTCGATGCACAAGATTGGTTAAAAACCCTTATTGGACAAGAATAAGCCTATGGAGGACGAAAATGACCTAAATGTTCATCCAATGATACAAAAACACCTATTGGATGCACAAGATTGGTTAAAAACCCTAATTGGACAAGATTAAGCCTACGGAGCAAGAAAATGAACTAAATGTTCATCCAATTGCACAAACGAACATATTCGCTGCACAAGATTGGTTAAAAACCCTAATTGGTCAAGAATAAGCCTAGGGAGGACGAAAATGACCTAAACGTTCATCCAATGACACAAAAACACCTATTGGATGAACAAGATTGGTTAAAAACCCTAATTGGACAAGATTAAGACTTGGGAGGACAAAAATGACCAAAATGTTCATGCAATGACACAAACACACCCCCATTGGATACACAAGATTGGTTAAAAACCCTAATTGGACAAGAAAAAAGCCTACGAAGGACGAAAATGACCTAAATGTTCATCCAATAACACAAACACACCTATTGGATGCACAAGATTGGTTAAAAACTCTAATTGGACAAGATTAAGCCTACGGAGCAAGAAAATGAACTAAATGTTCATCCAATTGCACAAACGAACATATTCGCTGCACAAGATTGGTTAAAAACCCTAATTGGACAAGAATAAGCCTAGGGAGGACGAAAATGACCTAAACGTTCATCCAATGACACAAAAACACCTATTGGATGAACAAGATTGGTTAAAAACCCTAATTGGACAAGATTAAGACTTGGGAGGACGAAAATGACCAAAATATTTATCCAATGACCCAAATGAACTTATTCGATGCACATGATTGGTTAAAAACCCTAATTGGAGAAGAATAAGCCTATGGAGGACGAAAATGACCTAAATGTTCATCCAATGATACAAACACATCTATTGGATGCACAAGATTGGTTAAAAACCCTAATTGGACAAGATTAAGCCTATGGAGGAAGAAAATTAACTAAATGTTCAACCAATTACACAAACGAACTTATTCGATGCACAAGATTGGTTAAAAACCCTAATTGGACAAGATTAAGACTTGGGGGGACGAAAATGACCTAAATGTTCATCCAGTGACACAAAAACACCTATTGGATCAACAAGATTGGTAAAAACCCTAATTGGACAAGAATAAGCCTAGGGAGGACGAAAATGACCTAAATGTTCATCCAATGACACAAACACACCTATTGGATGCACAAGATTGGTTAAAAACCCTAATTGGATAGGATTAAGCCTATGGAGGAAGAAAATGAACTAAATGTTCAACCAATTACACAAACGAACTTATTCGATGCACAAGATTGGTTAAAAACCCTAATTGGACAAGATTAAGACTTGGGAGGACGAAAATGACCTAAATGTTCATCCAGTGACACAAAGACACCTATTGGATGAACAAGATTGGTAAAAACCCTAATTGGACAAGATTAAGCCTAGCGAGGACAAAAATGACCTAAATATTCATCCAATGACCCAAATGAACTTATTCGATGCACTAGATTGGTTAAAAACCCTAATTAGAGAAGAATAAGCCTATGGAGGACCAAAATGACCTAAATGTTCATCCAGTGATACAAAAACACCTATTGGATGCACAAGATTGGTTAAAAACCCTAATTGAACAAGATTAAGCCTATGGAGGAAGAAAATTAACTAAATGTTCATCCAATTACACAAACGAACTTATTCGATGCACAAGATTGGTTAAAAACCCTAATTGGACAAGAATAAGCCTAGGGAGGACGAAAATGACCTAAATGTTCATCGAATGACACAAATACACCTATTGGATGCACAGGATTGGTTAAAAACCCTAATTGGACAAGATTAAGCCTAGGGAGGACGAAAATGTCGTAAATGTCCATTCAATGACAGAAACGAACTTATTCGGTGCACAAGATTGGTTAAAAAACCCTAATTGGACAAGAATAACCCTCTGGAGGACGAAAATGACCTAAATGCTCATCCAATGACACAAAAACACCTATTGGATGCACAAGATTGATTAAAAACCCTAATTGGACATGATTAAGACATGGGAGGACGAAAATGACCAAAATGGTCGTCCAATGACACAAAAACACCTATTGGATGCACAAGATTGGTTAAAAACCCTAATTGGACAAGATTAACTTGGGAGGACGAAAATGACCTAAATGTTCATCCTTTGACACAAAACACCTATTGGTACACAAGATTCGTTAAAAACCCTAATTGGACAAGAATAAGCCCAAGGAGGATGAAAATGACCTAAATGTTCATCTAATGACACAAACACACCTATTGGATGCACAAGATTGGTTAAAACCCTAATTGGACAAGAATAAGCCTAGTGAGGACGAAAATGACCTAATTGTTCATCCAATGACACAAAAACACCTATTGGATGCACAAGATTGGTTAAAAACTCTAATTGGACAAGATTAAGCCTACGGAGCAAGAAAATGAACTAAATGTTCATCCAATTGCACAAACGAACATATTCGCTGCACAAGATTGGTTAAAAACCCTAATTGGTCAAGAATAAGCCTAGGGAGGACGAAAATGACCTAAACGTTCATCCAATGACACAAAAACACCTATTGGATGAACAAGATTGGTTAAAAACCCTAATTGGACAAGATTAAGACTTGGGAGGACAAAAATGACCAAAATGTTCATGCAATGACACAAACACACCCCCATTGGATACACAAGATTGGTTAAAAACCCTAATTGGACAAGAAAAAAGCCTACGAAGGACGAAAATGACATAAATGTTCATCCAATAACACAAACACACCTATTGGATGCACAAGATTGGTTAAAAACCCTAATTGGACAAGATTAAACCTATGGAGGATGAAAATGAACAAAATGTTCAACCAATTACACAAATGAACTTATTCGATGCACAAGATTGGTTAAAAACCCTAATTGGACAAGATTAAGACTTGGGAGGACGAAAATGACCTAAATGTTCATCCAGTGACACAAAAACACCTATTGGATCAACAAGATTGGTAAAAACCCTAATTGGACAAGATTAAGCCTAGGGAGGACAAAAATGACCTAAATATTCATCCAATGACCCAAATGAACTTATTCGATGCACAAGATTGGTTAAAAACCCTAATTGGACAAGAATAAGCCTATGGAGGACGAAAATGACCTAAATGTTCATCCAATGATACAAAAACACCTATTGGATGCACAAGATTGGTTAAAAACCCTAATTGGACAAGATTAAGCCAATGGAGGAAGAAAATTAACTAAATGTTCATCCAATTACACAAACGAACTTATTTGATGCACAAGATTGGTTAAAAACCCTAATTGGACAAGAATAAGCCTAGGGAGGACGAAAATGACCTAAATGTTCATCCAATGACACAAACACACCTATTGGATGCACAAGATTGGTTAAAAACCCTAATTGGACAAGATTAAGCCTAGGGAGGACGAAAATGACCTAAATGTTCATCCAATGATACAAAACCACCTATTGGATGCACAAGATTGGTTAAAAACCCTAATTGGACAAGATTAAGCCTATGGAGGAAGAAAATTAACTAAATGTTCATCCAATTACACAAACGAACTTATTCGATGCACAAGATTGGTTAAAAACCCTAATTGGACAAGAATAAGCCTATGGAGGACGAAAATGACCTAAATGTTCATCCAATGACACAAACACACCTATTGGATGCACAAGATTGGTTAAAAACCCTAATTGGACAAGATTTAGCCTAGGGAGGACGAAAATGACCTAAATATTCATCCAATGACCCGAATGAACTTATTCGATGCACAAGATTGGTTAAAAACCTTAATTGGACAAGAATAAGCCTATGTAGGACGAAAATGACCTTAATGTTCATCCACTGATACAAAAACACCTATTGGATGCACAAGATTGGTTAAAAACCCTAATTGGACAAGATTAAGCCTATGGAGGAAGAAAATTAACTAAATGTTCATCCAATTACACAAACGAACTTATTCGATGCACAAGATTGGTTAAAAACCCTAATTGGACAAGAATAAGCTTAGGGAGGACGAAAATGACCTAAATGTTCATCCAATGACACAAACACACCTATTGGATGCACAAGATTGGTTAAAAACCCTAATTGGACAAGATTAAGCCTAGGGAGGACGAAAATGACCTAAATATTCATCCAATGACCCGAATGAACTTATTCGATGCACAAGATTGGTTAAAAACCCTAATTGGACAAGAATAAGCCTATGTAGGACTAAAATGACCTTAATGTTCATCCACTGATACAAAAACACCTATTGGATGCACAAGATTGGTTAAAAACCCTAATTGGACAAGATTAAGCCTATGGAGGAAGAAAATTAACTAAATGTTCAACCAATTACACAAACGAACTTATTCGATGCACAAGATTGGTTAAAAACCCTAATTGGACAAGATTAAGACTTGGGAGGACGAAAATGACCTAAATGTTCATCCAGTGACACAAAAACACCTATTGGATGAACAAGATTGGTAAAAACCCTATTTGGACAAGATTAAGCCTAGGGAGGACAAATATGACCTAAATATTTATCCAATGACCCAAATGAACTTATTCGATGCACATGATTGGTTAAAAACCCTAATTGGAGAAGAATAAGCCTATGGAGGACGAAAATGACCTAAATGTTCATCCAATGATACAAAAACATCTATTGGATGCACAAGATTGGTTAAAAACCCTAATTGGACAAGATTAAGCCTATGGAGGAAGAAAATTAACTAAATGTTCAACCAATTACACAAACGAACTTATTCGATGCACAAGATTGGTTAAAAACCCTAATTGGACAAGATTAAGACTTGGGAGGACGAAAATGACCTAAATGTTCATCCAGTGACACAAAAACACCTATTGGATCAACAAGATTGGTAAAAACCCTAATTGGACAAGATTAAGCCTAGGGAGGACAAAAATGACCTAAATATTCATCCAATGACCCAAATGAACTTATTCGATGCACATGATTGGTTAAAAACCCTAATTGGAGAAGAATAAGCCTATGGAAAACGAAAATGACCTAAATGTTCATCCAATGATACAAAAACATCTATTGGATGCACAAGATTGGTTAAAAACCCTAATTGGACAAGATTAAGCCTATGGAGGAAGAAAATTAACTAAATGTTCAACCAATTACACAAATGAACTTATTCGATGCACAAGATTGGTTAAAAACCCTAATTGGACAAGATTAAGACTTGGGAGGACGAAAATGACCTAAATGTTCATCCAGTGACACAAAAACACCTATTGGATGAACAAGATTGGTAAAAACCCTAATTGGACACGATTAAGCCTAGGGAGGACAAAAATGACCTAAATATTTTTCCAATGACCCAAATGAACTTATTCGATGCACATGATTGGTTAAAAACCCTAATTGGAGAAGAATAAGCCTATGGAAAACGAAAATGACCTAAATGTTCATCCAATGATACAAAAACATCTATTGGATGCACAAGATTGGTTAAAAACCCTAATTGGACAAGATTAAGCCTATGGAGGAAGAAAATTAACTAAATGTTCAACCAATTCCACAAACGAACTTATTCGATGCACAAGATTGGTTAAAAACCCTAATTGGACAAGATTAAGACTTGGGAGGACGAAAATGACCTAAATGTTCATCCAGTGACACAAAAACACCTATTGGATCAACAAGATTGGTAAAAACCCTAATTGGACAAGATTAAGCCTAGGGAGGACAAAAATGACCTAAATATTCATCCAATGACCCAAATGAACTTATTCGATGCACAAGATTGGTTAAAAACCCTAATTAGAGAAGAATAAGCCTATGGAGGACCAAAATGACCTAAATGTTCATCCAGTGATACAAAAACACCTATTGGATGCACAAGATTGGTTAAAAACCCTAATTGGACAAGATTAAGCCTATGGAGGAAGAAAATTAACTAAATGTTCATCCAATTACACAAACGAACTTATTCGATGCACAAGATTGGTTAAAAACCCTAATTGGACAAGAATAAGCCTATGGAGGACGAAAATGACCTAAATGTTCATCCAATGACACAAACACACCTATTGGATGCACAAGATTGGTTAAAAACCCTAATTGGACAAGATTTAGCCTAGGGAGGACGAAAATGACCTAAATATTCATCCAATGACCCGAATGAACTTATTCGATGCACAAGATTGGTTAAAAACCTTAATTGGACAAGAATAAGCCTATGTAGGACGAAAATGACCTTAATGTTCATCCACTGATACAAAAACACCTATTGGATGCACAAGATTGGTTAAAAACCCTAATTGGACAAGATTAAGCCTATGGAGGAAGAAAATTAACTAAATGTTCATCCAATTACACAAACGAACTTATTCGATGCACAAGATTGGTTAAAAACCCTAATTGGACAACAATAAGCCTTAGGAGGTCGAAAATGACCTAAATGTTCATCGAATGACACAAACACACCTATTGGATGCATAAGATTGGTTAAAAACCCTAATTGGACAAGATTAAGCCTAGGGAGGACGAAAATGTCGTAAATGTTCATTCAATGACAGAAACGAACTTATTCGGTGCACAAGATTGGTTAAAAAACCCTAATTGGACAAGAATAACCCTCTGGAGGACGAAAATGACCTAAATGCTCATCCAATGACACAAAAACACCTATTGGATGCACAAGATTGATTAAAAACCCTAATTGGACATGATTAAGACATGGGAGGACGAAAATGACCAAAATGGTCGTCCAATGACACAAAAACACCTATTGGATGCACAAGATTGGTTAAAAACCCTAATTGGACAAGATTAACTTGGGAGGACGAAAATGACCTAAATGTTCATCCTTTGAAACAAAACGCCTATTGGTACACAAGATTCGTTAAAAACCCTAATTGGACAAGAATAAGCCCAAGGAGGATGAAAATGACCTAAATGTTCATCTAATGACACAAACACACCTATTGGATGCACAAGATTGGTTAAAACCCTAATTGGACAAGAATAAGCCTAGTGAGGACGAAAATGACCTAATTGTTCATCCAATGACACAAAAACACCTATTGGATGCACAAGATTGGTTAAAAACTCTAATTGGACAAGATTAAGCCTACGGAGCAAGAAAATGAACTAAATGTTCATCCAATTGCACAAACGAACATATTCGCTGCACAAGATTGGTTAAAAACCCTAATTGGTCAAGAATAAGCCTAGGGAGGACGAAAATGACCTAAACGTTCATCCAATGACACAAAAACACCTATTGGATGAACAAGATTGGTTAAAAACCCTAATTGGACAAGATTAAGCCTACGGAGCAAGAAAATGAACTAAATGTTCATCCAATTGCACAAACGAACATATTCGCTGCACAAGATTGGTTAAAAACCCTAATTGGTCAAGAAAAAAGCCTACGAAGGACGAAAATGACCTAAATGTTCATCCAATAACAAAAACACACCTATTGGATGCACAAGATTGGTTAAAAACCCTAATTGGACAAGATTAAACCTATTGAGGATGAAAATGAACAAAATGTTCAACCAATTACACAAATGAACTTATTCGATGCACAAGATTGGTTAAAAACCCTAATTGGACAAGATTAAGACTTGGGAGGACGAAAATGACCTAAATGTTCATCCAGTGACACAAAAACACCTATTGGATGAACAAGATTGGTAAAAACCCTAATTGGACACGATTAAGCCTAGGGAGGACAAAAATGACCTAAATATTTTTCCAATGACCCAAATGAACTTATTCGATGCACATGATTGGTTAAAAACCCTAATTGGAGAAGAATAAGCCTATGGAAAACGAAAATGACCTAAATGTTCATCCAATGATACAAAAACATCTATTGGATGCACAAGATTGGTTAAAAACCCTAATTGGACATGATTAAGACATGGGAGGACGAAAATGACCAAAATGGTCGTCCAATGACACAAAAACACCTATTGGATGACAAGATTGGTTAAAAACCCTAATTGGACAAGATTAACTTGGGAGGACGAAAATGACCTAAATGTTCATCCTTTGAAACAAAACGCCTATTGGTACACAAGATTCGTTAAAAACCCTAATTGGACAAGAATAAGCCCAAGGAGGATGAAAATGACCTAAATGTTCATCTAATGACACAAACACACCTATTGGATGTACAAGATTGGTTAAAACCCTAATTGGACAAGAATAAGCCTAGTGAGGACGAAAATGACCTAATTGTTCATCCAATGATACAAAAACACCTATTGGATGCACAAGATTGGTTAAAAACTCTAATTGGACAAGATTAACCCTACGGAGCAAGAAAATGAACTAAATGTTCATCCAATTGCACAAACGAACATATTCGCTGCACAAGATTGGTTAAAAACCCTAATTGGTCAAGAATAAGCCTAGGGAGGACGAAAATGACCTAAACGTTCATCCAATGACACAAAAACACCTATTGGATGAACAAGATTGGTTAAAAACCCTAATTGGACAAGATTAAGACTTGGGAGGACAAAAATGACCAAAATGTTCATGCAATGACACAAACACACCCCCATTGGATACACAAGATTGGTTAAAAACCCTAATTGGACAAGAAAAAAGCCTACGAAGGACGAAAATGACCTAAATGTTCATCCAATAACACAAACACACCTATTGGATGCACAAGATTGGTTAAAAACCCTAATTGGACAAGATTAAACCTATGGAGGATGAAAATGAACAAAATGTTCAACCAATTACACAAATGAACTTATTCGATGCACAAGATTGGTTAAAAACCCTAATTGGACAAGATTAAGACTTGGGAGGACGAAAATGACCTATATGTTCATCCAGTGACACAAAAACACCTATTGGATCAACAAGATTGGTAAAAACCCTAATTGGACAAGATTAAGCCTAGGGAGGACAAAAATGACCTAAATATTCATCCAATGACCCAAATGAACTTATTCGATGCACAAGATTGGTTAAAAACCCTAATTGGACAAGAATAAGCCTATGGAGGACGAAAATGACCTAAATGTTCATCCAATGATACAAAAACACCTATTGGATGCACAAGATTGGTTAAAAACCCTTAATTGGACAAGATTAAGCCTATGGAGGAAGAAAATTAACTAAATGTTCTTCAAATTACACAAACGAACTTATTCGATGCACAAGATTGGTTAAAAACCCTAATTGGACAAGAATAAGCCTAGGGAGGACGAAAATGACCTAAACGTTCATCCAATGACACAAAAACACCTATTGGATGAACAAGATTGGTTAAAAACCCTAATTGGACAAGATTAAGACTTGGGAGGACGAAAATGACCAAAATATTTATCCAATGACCCAAATGAACTTATTCGATGCACATGATTGGTTAAAAACCCTAATTGGAGAAGAATAAGCCTATGGAGGATGAAAATGACCTAAATGTTCATCCAATGATACAAACACATCTATTGGATGCACAAGATTGGTTAAAAACCCTAATTGGACAAGATTAAGCCTATGGAGGAAGAAAATTAACTAAATGTTCAACCAATTACACAAACGAACTTATTCGATGCACAAGATTGGTTAAAAACCCTAATTGGACAAGATTAAGACTTGGGGGGACGAAAATGACCTAAATGTTCATCCAGTGACACAAAAACACCTATTGGATCAACAAGATTGGTAAAAACCCTAATTGGACAAGAATAAGCCTAGGGAGGACGAAAATGACCTAAATGTTCATCCAATGACACAAACACACCTATTGGATGCACAAGATTGGTTAAAAACCCTAATTGGATAGGATTAAGCCTATGGAGGAAGAAAATGAACTAAATGTTCAACCAATTACACAAACGAACTTATTCGATGCACAAGATTGGTTAAAAACCCTAATTGGACAAGATTAAGACTTGGGAGGACGAAAATGACCTAAATGTTCATCCAGTGACACAAAGACACCTATTGGATGAACAAGATTGGTAAAAACCCTAATTGGACAAGATTAAGCCTAGCGAGGACAAAAATGACCTAAATATTCATCCAATGACCCAAATGAACTTATTCGATGCACTAGATTGGTTAAAAACCCTAATTAGAGAAGAATAAGCCTATGGAGGACCAAAATGACCTAAATGTTCATCCAGTGATACAAAAACACCTATTGGATGCACAAGATTGGTTAAAAACCCTAATTGAACAAGATTAAGCCTATGGAGGAAGAAAATTAACTAAATGTTCATCCAATTACACAAACGAACTTATTCGATGCACAAGATTGGTTAAAAACCCTAATTGGACAAGAATAAGCCTAAGGAAGACGAAAATGACCTAAATGTTCATCGAATGACACAAATACACCTATTGGATGCACACGATTGGTTAAAAACCCTAATTGGACAAGATTAAGCCTAGGGAGGACGAAAATGTCGTAAATGTCCATTCAATGACAGAAACGAACTTATTCGGTGCACAAGATTGGTTAAAAAACCCTAATTGGACAAGAATAACCCTCTGGAGGACGAAAATGACCTAAATGCTCATCCAATGACACAAAAACACCTATTGGATGCACAAGATTGATTAAAAACCCTAATTGGACATGATTAAGACATGGGAGGACGAAAATGACCAAAATGGTCGTCCAATGACACAAAAACACCTATTGGATGCACAAGATTGGTTAAAAACCCTAATTGGACAAGATTAACTTGGGAGGACGAAAATGACCTAAATGTTCATCCTTTGACACAAAACACCTATTGGTACACAAGATTCGTTAAAAACCCTAATTGGACAAGAATAAGCCCAAGGAGGATGAAAATGACCTAAATGTTCATCTAATGACACAAACACACCTATTGGATGCACAAGATTGGTTAAAACCCTAATTGGACAAGAATAAGCCTAGTGAGGACGAAAATGACCTAATTGTTCATCCAATGACACAAAAACACCTATTGGATGCACAAGATTGGTTAAAAACTCTAATTGGACAAGATTAAGACTTGGGAGGACGAAAATGACGTAAATGTTCATCCAATGACACAAACGAACTTATTCGGTGCAAAAAATTGGTTAAAAATCCTAATTGGACAAGATTAAGCCTACGGAGGAAGAAAATGAACTAAATGTTGATCCAATTGCACAAATGAACATATTCGATACACAAGATTGGTTAAAAACCCTAATTGGACAAGAATAAGCCTAGGGAGGACGAAAATGACCTAAATGTTCGTCCAATGACACAAAAACACCTATTGGATGAACAAGATTGGTTAAAAACCCTAATTGGATAAGATAAACACTTGGGAGTACGAAAATGACCTAAATGTTTATCCAATGGCAAAAAAAACACCTATTGGATGCACAAGAATTGTTAAAAACCCTAATTGGACAAGAATAAGCCTCTGGAGGACGAAAATGACCTAAATGTTCATCCAATGACACAAAAACACCTATTGGATGCACAAGATTAATTAAAAACCCTAATTGGACATGATTAAGACATGGGAGGACGAAAATGACCAAAATGGTCGTCCAATGACACAGAAAAACCTATTGGATGCACAAGATTGGTTAAAAACCCTGATTGGACAAGATTAAGACTTGGGAGGAGGAAAATGACGTAAATGTTCATCCAATGACACAAACGAACTTATTCGGTGCACAAAATTGGTTAAAAACCCTAATTGGACAAGATTAAGCCTACGGAGGAAGAAAACGAACTAAATGTTCATCCAATTGCACAAACGAACATATTCGATGCACAAGATTGGTTAAAAACCCTAATTGGACAAGAATAAGCCTAGGGAGGACGAAAATGACCTAAATGTTCATCCAATGACACAAACACACCTATTGGATGCACAAGATTGGTTAAAAACCCTAATTGGACAGGATTAAGCCTATGGACGAAGAAAATGAACTAAATGTTCAACCAATTACACAAACGAACTTATTCGATGCACAAGATTGGTTAAAAACCCTAATTGGACAAGATTAAGACTTGGGAGGACGAAAATGACCTAAATGTTCATCCAGTGACACAAAAACACCTATTGGATCAACAAGATTGGTAAAAACCCTAATTGGACAAGATTAAGCCTAGGGAGGACAAAAATGACCTAAATATTCATCCAATGACCCAAATGAACTTATTCGATGCACAAGATTGGTTAAAAACCCTAATTGGACAAGAATAAGCCTATGGAGGACGAAAATGACCTAAATGTTCATCCAATGATACAAAAACATCTATTGGATGCACAAGATTGGTTAAAAACCCTAATTGGACAAGATTAAGCCTATGGAGGAAGAAAATTAACTAAATGTTCAACCAATTACACAAACGAACTTATTCGATGCACAAGATTGGTTAAAAACCCTAATTGGACAAGATTAAGACTTGGGAGGACGAAAATGACCTAAATGTTCATCCAGTGACACAAAAACACCTATTGGATCAACAAGATTGGTAAAAACCCTAATTGGACAAGATTAAGCCTAGGGAGGACAAAAATGACCTAAATATTCATCCAATGACCCAAATGAACTTATTCGATGCACATGATTGGTTAAAAACCCTAATTGGAGAAGAATAAGCCTATGGAAAACGAAAATGACCTAAATGTTCATCCAATGATACAAAAACATCTATTGGATGCACAAGATTGGTTAAAAACCCTAATTGGACAAGATTAAGCCTATGGAGGAAGAAAATTAACTAAATGTTCAACCAATTACACAAACGAACTTATTCGATGCACAAGATTGGTTAAAAACCCTAATTGGACAAGATTAAGACTTAGGAGGACGAAAATGACCTAAATGTTCATCCAGTGACACAAAAACACCTATTGGATCAACAAGATTGGTAAAAACCCTAATTGGACAAGATTAAGCCTAGGGAGGACAAAAATGACCTAAATATTCATCCAATGACCCAAATGAACTTATTCGATGCACAAGATTGGTTAAAAACCCTAATTGGACAAGAATAAGCCTATGGAGGACGAAAATGACCTAAATGTTCATCCAATGATACAAAAACACCTATTGGATGCACAAGATTGGTTAAAAACCCTAATTGGACAAGATTAAGCCTATGGAGGAAGAAAATTAACTAAATGTTCAACCAATTACACAAACGAACTTATTCGATGCACAAGATTGCTTAAAAACCCTAATTGGACAAGATTAAGACTTGGGAGGACGAAAATGACCTAAATGTTCATCCAGTGACACAAAAACACCTATTGGATCAACAAGATTGGTAAAAACCCTAATTGGACAAGATTAAGCCTAGGGAGGACAAAAATGACCTAAATATTCATCCAATGACCCAAATGAACTTATTCGATGCACAAGATTGGTCAAAAACCCTTATTGGACAAGAATAAGCCTATGGAGGACGAAAATGACCTAAATGTTCATCCAATGATACAAAAACACCTATTGGATGCACAAGATTGGTTAAAAACCCTAATTGGACAAGATTAAGCCTATGGAGGAAGAAAATTAACTAAATGTTCATCCAATTACACAAACGAACTTATTCGATGCACAAGATTGGTTAAAAACCCTAATTGGACAAGAATAAGCCTAGGGAGGACGAAAATGACCTAAATGTTCATCCAATGACACAAACACACCTATTGGATGCACAAGATTGGTTAAAAACCCTAATTGGACAGGATTAAGCCTATGGACGAAGAAAATGAACTAAATGTTCAACCAATTACACAAACGAACTTATTCGATGCACAAGATTGGTTAAAAACCCTAATTGGACAAGATTAAGACTTGGGAGGACGAAAATGACCTAAAAGTTCATCCAGTGACACAAAGACACCTATTGGATGAACAAGATTGGTAAAAACCCTAATTGGACAAGATTAAGCCTAGGGAGGACAAAAATGACCTAAATATTCATCCAATGACCCAAATGAACTTATTCGATGCACTAGATTGGTTAAAAACCCTAATTAGAGAAGAATAAGCCTATGGAGGACCAAAATGACCTAAATGTTCATCCAATGATACAAAAACGCCTATTGGATGCACAAGATTGGTTAAAAACCCTAATTGGACAAGATTAAGCCTATGGAGGAAGAAAATTAACTAAATGTTCATCCAATTACACAAACGAACTTATTCGATGCACAAGATTGGTTAAAAACCCTAATTGGACAACAATAAGCCTTAGGAGGTCGAAAATGACCTAAATGTTCATCGAATGACACAAACACACCTATTGGATGCATAAGATTGGTTAAAAACCCTAATTGGACAAGATTAAGCCTAGGGAGGACGAAAATGTCGTAAATGTTCATTCAATGACAGAAACGAACTTATTCGGTGCACAAGATTGGTTAAAAAACCCTAATTGGACAAGAATAACCCCCTGGAGGACGAAAATGACCTAAATGCTCATCCAACGACACAAAAACACCTATTGGATGCACAAGATAGATTAAAAACCCTAATTGGACATGATTAAGACATGGGAGGACGAAAATGACCAAAATGGTCGTCCAATGACACAAAAACACCTATTGGATGACAAGATTGGTTAAAAACCCTAATTGGACAAGATTAACTTGGGAGGACGAAAATGACCTAAATGTTCATCCTTTGAAACAAAACGCCTATTGGTACACAAGATTCGTTAAAAACCCTAATTGGACAAGAATAAGCCCAAGGAGGATGAAAATGACCTAAATGTTCATCTAATGACACAAACACACCTATTGGATGTACAAGATTGGTTAAAACCCTAATTGGACAAGAATAAGCCTAGTGAGGACGAAAATGACCTAATTGTTCATCCAATGACACAAAAACACCTATTGGATGCACAAGATTGGTTAAAAACTCTAATTGGACAAGATTAAGCCTACGGAGCAAGAAAATGAACTAAATGTTCATCCAATTGCACAAACGAACATATTCGCTGCACAAGATTGGTTAAAAACCCTAATTGGTCAAGAATAAGCCTAGGGAGGACGAAAATGACCTAAACGTTCATCCAATGACACAAAAACACCTATTGGATGAACAAGATTGGTTAAAAACCCTAATTGGACAAGATTAAGACTTGGGAGGACAAAAATGACCAAAATGTTCATGCAATGACACAAACACACCCCCATTGGATACACAAGATTGGTTAAAAACCCTAATTGGACAAGAAAAAAGCCTACGAAGGACGAAAATGACATAAATGTTCATCCAATAACACAAACACACCTATTGGATGCACAAGATTGGTTAAAAACCCTAATTGGACAAGATTAAACCTATGGAGGATGAAAATGAACAAAATGTTCAACCAATTACACAAATGAACTTATTCGATGCACAAGATTGGTTAAAAACCCTAATTGGACAAGATTAAGACTTGGGAGGACGAAAATGACCTAAATGTTCATCCAGTGACACAAAAACACCTATTGGATCAACAAGATTGGTAAAAACCCTAATTGGACAAGATTAAGCCTAGGGAGGACAAAAATGACCTAAATATTCATCCAATGACCCAAATGAACTTATTCGATGCACAAGATTGGTTAAAAACCCTAATTGGACAAGAATAAGCCTATGGAGGACGAAAATGACCTAAATGTTCATCCAATGATACAAAAACACCTATTGGATGCACAAGATTGGTTAAAAACCCTTAATTGGACAAGATTAAGCCTATGGAGGAAGAAAATTAACTAAATGTTCTTCCAATTACACAAACGAACTTATTCGATGCACAAGATTGGTTAAAAACCCTAATTGGACAAGAATAAGCCTAGGGAGGACGAAAATGACCTAAACATTCATCCAATGACACAAAAACACCTATTGGATGAACAAGATTGGTTAAAAACCCTAATTGGACAAGATTAAGACTTGGGAGGACGAAAATGACCAAAATGTTCATGCAATGACACAAACACACCTATTGGATAAACAAGATTGGTTAAAAACACTAATTGGACAAGCAAAAAGCCTACGAAGGACGAAAATGACCTAAATGTTCATCCAATAACACAAACACACCTATTGGATGCACAAGATTGGTTAAAAACCCTAATTGGAGAAGATTAAGCCTTTGGAGGAAGAAAATTAACTAAATGTTCATCCAATTACACAAACGAACTTATTCGATGCACAAGATTGGTTAAAAACCCTAATTGGACAAGAATAAGCCTAGGGAGGACGAAAATGATCTAAATGTTCATCCAATGACACAAACACACCTATTGGATGCACAAGATTGGTTAAAAACCCTAATTGGACAAGAATAAGCCTCTAGAGGACGAAAATGACGTAAATGTTCCTCCAATGACACAAAAACACGTATTGGATGCACAAGATTGATTAAAAACCCTAATTGGACAAGATTAAGACATGGGAGGACGAAAATGACCTAAATGGTAGTCCGATGACACAAAAACACCTATTGGATGCACAAGATTGGTTAAAAACCCTAATTGGACAAGATTAACTTGGGAGGACGAAAATGACCTAAATGTTCATCCTTTGACACAAAACACCTATTGGTACACAAGATTGGTTAAAAACCTTAATTGGACAAGAATAAGCCTAGGGAGGAAGAAAATGACCTAAATGTTCATCTTATGACACAAACACACCTATTGGATGCACAAGATTGGTTAAAACCCTAATTGGACAAGAATAAGCCTAGTGAGGACGAAAATGACCTAATTGTTCATCCAATGACACAAAAACACCTATTGGATGCACAAGATTGGTTAAAAACTCTAATTGGACAAGATTAAGACTTGGGAGGACGAAAATGACGTAAATGTTCATCCAATGACACAAACGAACTTATTCGGTGCAAAAAATTGGTTAAAAATCCTAATTGGACAAGATTAAGCCTACGGAGGAAGAAAATGAACTAAATGTTGATCCAATTGCACAAATGAACATATTCGATACACAAGATTGGTTAAAAACCCTAATTGGACAAGAATAAGCCTAGGGAGGACGAAAATGACCTAAATGTTCGTCCAATGACACAAAAACACCTATTGGATGAACAAGATTGGTTAAAAACCCTAATTGGATAAGATAAACACTTGGGAGTACGAAAATGA
>JBBPBS010001153.1:0-21458 GCA_037974835.1 Cicer judaicum | reverse complement strand
TATTGGATGCACAAGACTAGTTAGAAACCCTAATTGGACAAGATTAAGTGTAGGGAGGACGAGAAGGACCTAAATGTTCATCCAATGACACAAAAACACCTATTGGATGCACAAGATTGGTTAAAAACCCTAATTGGACAAGAAAAAGCCTAGGGAGGACGAAAATGACCTAATTGTTCATCCAAAGACACAAAACACCTATTGGATGAACAAGATTGGTTAGAAACCTTAATTGAACAAGAATTAGCCTAGGGAGGACGAAAATAACCTAAATGTTCATCCAATGACACAAAAACACCTATTGGATGCACAAGATTGGTTAGAAACCATAATTGGACAAGATTAAGATTAGGAAGGACGATATTGACCTAAATGTTCATACAATGATACAAAACACCTTTTGGATGCACAAGATTGGTTAAAAACCCTAATTGGACAAGAATTTGCCTAGGGAGGACGAAAATGACCTAATTGTTCATCCAATAACACAAAAACAACTATTGGATGCACAAGAATGGTTAGAAACCCTAATTGGACAAGAATAAGCCTTAGGATGACGAAAATGACCTAATTGTTCATCCAATGACACAAACACACCTATTGGATGCACAAGATTGGTTAGAAACCCTAATTGGACAAGATTAAGTGTAGGTAGGACGAGAAGGACCTAAATGTTCATGCAATGACACAAAAACACCTATTGGATGCACAAGATTGGTTAAAAATCCTAATTGGAGAAGTATTAGCCTAGGGAGCACGAAAATGACCTAATTGTTCATCCAATGACACAAAAACACCTATTGGATGCACAAGACTGGTTAGAAACCCTAATTGGACAAGATTAAGTGTAGGGAGGACTAGAGGACCTAAATGTTCATCCAATGACACAAAAACACCTATTGGATGCACAAGATTGGTTAAAAACCCTAATTGGACACGAATAAGCCTAGGGAGGACGAAAATGACCTAATTGTTCATGCAATGACACAAACAAACCTAATGGATGCACAAGATTGGTTAGAAACCCTAATTGGACAAGATTAATTGTAGGGAAGACGAAAAGGTTCTAAATGTTCATCCAATCACACAAAAACACCTATTGGATGCACAAGATTTGTTAAAAACCCTAATTGGACAAGAATTAGCCTAGGGAGGACGAAAATGACCTAAATGTTCATCCAACGACACAAAACACCTATTGGATGCACAAGATTGGTTAAAAACCCTAATTGGACAAGAATTAGCTTAGGGAGGACGAAAATGACGTAATTGTTCATCCAATGACACAAAAACACCTATTGGATGCACAAGATTGGTTAGAAACTCTAATTGGACAAGATTAAGTGTAGGGAAGACGAGAAGGACCTAAATGTTCATCCAATGACACAAAAACACGTATTGGATGCACAAGATTGGTTAAAAATCCTAATTGGACAAGTATTAGCCTAGGGAGCACGAAAATGACCTAATTGTTCATCCAATAACACAAAAACAACTATTGGATGCACAACAATGGTTAGAAACCCTAATTGGACAAGAATAAGCCTCAGGATGACGAAAATGACCTAATTGTTCATCCAATGACACAAACATACCTATTGGATGCACAAGACTGGTTAGAAACCCTAATTGGACAAGAATAAGTGTAGGGAGGACTAGAGGACCTAAATGTTCATCCAATGACACAAAAACACCTATTGGATGCACAAGATTGGTTAAAAACCCTAATTGGACACGAATAAGCCTAGGGAGGACGAAAATGACCTAATTGTTCATGCAATGACACAAACAAACCTATTGGATGCACAAGATTGGTTAGAAACCCTAATTGGACAAGAATTAGCCTAGGGAGGACGAAAATGACCTAAATGTTCATCCAAGGACATAAAAACACCTATTGGATGCACAAGATTGGTTAGAAAACCCAATTGGACAAGATTAAGATTAGGGAGGACGAAATTGACCTAAATGTTCATCCAATGACACAAAACACCTTTTGGATGCACAAGATTGGTTAAAAACCCTAATTGGACAAGAATTAGCCTAGGGAGGATGAAAATAACCTAATTGTTCATCCAATGACACAAAAACACCTATTGGATGCACAAGACTGGTTAGAAACCCTAATTGGACAAGATTAAGTGTAGGGAAGACGAAAAGGTTCTAAATGTTCATCCAATGACACAAAAAAACCTATTGGATGCACAAGATTTGTTTAAAACACTAATTGGAAAAGATTAACTGTAGGGAGTACGAATATGATCTAAATATTCATCCAATGACACAAAAACACCTATTGGATACACAAGATTGGCTACAAACCCTAATTGGACAAGATTAAGAGTAGGGAGGACGAAAATGAACTAAATGTTCATCCAATGACACAAAACATCTATTGGATCCACAAGATTGGTTAAAAACCCTAATTGGACAAGAATTAGCCTAGGGAGGACGAAAATGACCTAATAGTTCATCCAACAACACAAAGACACCTATTTGGATGGACAAGTTTGGTTAGAAACCCTAATTGGACAAGATTAAGTTTAGGGAGGACGAAAGTGACCTAAATGTTCATCCAATGACACAAAACACCTATTGGATGCACAAGATTGGTTAAAAACCCTAATTGGACAACAATTAGCCTAAGGAGGACGAAAATGACCTAATTGTTCATCCAATGACACAAAAACACCTATTGGATGCACAAGATTGGTTAGAAACCCTAATTGGACAAGATTAATTGTAGGGAAGACGAAAAGGTTCTAAATGTTCATCCAATGACACAAAAACACCTATTGGATGCACAAGATTTGTTAAAAACCCTAATTGGACAAGAATTAGCCTAGGGAGGACGAAAATGACCTAAATGTTCATCCAACGACACAAAACACCTATTGGATGCACAAGATTGGTTAAAAACCCTAATTGGACAAGAATTAGCTTAGGGAGGACGAAAATGACGTAATTGTTCATCCAATGACACAAAAACACCTATTGGATGCACAAGATTGGTTAAAAACCCTAATTGGACACGAATAAGCCTAGGGAGGACGAAAATGACCTAATTGTTCATGCAATGACACAAACAAACCTATTGGATGCACAAGATTGGTTAGAAACCCTAATTGGACAAGATTAATTGTAGGGAAGACGAAAAGGTTCTAAATGTTCATCCAATGACACAAAAACACCTATTGGATGCACAAGATTTGTTAAAAACCCTAATTGGACAAGAATTAGCCTAGGGAGGACGAAAATGACCTAAATGTTCATCCAACGACACAAAACACCTATTGGATGCACAAGATTGGTTAAAAACCCTAATTGGACAAGAATAAGATTAGGGAGGACGAAATTGACCTAAATGTTCATCCAATGACACAAAACACCTTTTGGATTCCCAAGATTGGTTAAAAACCCTAATTGGACAAGAATTAGCCTATGGAGGACGAGAAGGACCTAAATGTTCATCCAATGACACCAAAACACCTATTGGATGCACAAGATTGGTTAGAAACCCTAATTGGACAAGATTAAGATTAGGGAGGACGAAATTGACCTAAATGTTCATCCAATGACACAAAACACCTTTTGGATGCACAAGATTGGTTAAAAACCCTAATTGGACAAGAATTAGCCTATGGAGGACGAAAATGACCTAATTGTTCATCCAATGACACAAAAACACCTATTGGATGCACAAGATTGGTTAAAAACCCTAATTGGACAAGAATAAGATTAGGGAGGACGAAATTGACCTAAATGTTCATCCAATGACACAAAACACCTTTTGGATTCCCAAGATTGGTTAAAAACCCTAATTGGACAAGAATTAGCCTATGGAGGACGAGAAGGACCTAAATGTTCATCCAATGACACCAAAACACCTATTGGATGCACAAGATTGGTTAGAAACCCCAATTGGACAAGATTAAGATTAGGGAGGACGAAATTGACCTAAATGTTCATCCAATGACACAAAACACCTTTTGGATGCACAAGATTGGTTAAAAACCCTAATTGGACAAGAATTAGCCTATGGAGGACGAAAATGACCTAATTGTTCATCCAATGACACAAAAACACCTATTGGATACACAAGATTGGTTAGAAACCCTAATTGGACAAGAATTAGCCTAGGGAGGACGAAAATGACCTAATTGTTCATCCAATGACACAAAAACACCTATTGGATGCACAAGACTAGTTAGAAACCCTAATTGGACAAGATTAAGCCTAGGGAGGACGAAAATGACCTAAATGTTCATCCAATGACACAAACACACCTATTGGATGCACAAGATTGGTTAAAAACCCTAATTGGACAAGAAAAAGCCTAGGGAGGACGAAAATGACCTAATTGTTCATCCAAAGACACAAAACACCTATTGGATGAACAAAATTGGTTAGAAACCTTAATTGAACAAGTATTAGCCTAGGGAAGACGAAAATAACCTAAATGTTCATCCAATGACACAAAAACACCTATTGGATGCACAAGATTGGTTAGAAACCATAATTGGACAAGATTAAGATTAGGGAGGACGATATTGACCTAAATGTTCATACAATGATACAAAACACCTTTTGGATGCACAAGATTGGTTAAAAACCCTAATTGGACAAGAATTAGCCTAGGGAGGACGAAAATGACCTAATTGTTCATCCAACAACACAAAAACAACTATTGGATGCACAAGAATGGTTAGAAACCCTAATTGGACAAGAATAAGCCTCAGGATGACGAAAATGACCTAATTGTTCATCCAATGACACAAACACACCTATTGGATGCACAAGATTGGTTAGAAACCCTAATTGGACAAGATTAAGTGTAGGGAGGACGAGAAGGACCTAAATGT
Organism: Cicer judaicum; assembly: GCA_037974835.1. Classification (NCBI taxonomy): domain Eukaryota; kingdom Viridiplantae; phylum Streptophyta; class Magnoliopsida; order Fabales; family Fabaceae; genus Cicer; species Cicer judaicum. Next base: position 16,596 of record JBBPBS010001153.1, on the reverse strand, counting down.
TCATGCAATGACACAAAAACACCTATTGGATGCACAAGATTGGTTAAAAATCCTAATTGGAGAAGTATTAGCCTAGGGAGCACGAAAATGACCTAATTGTTCATCCAATGACACAAAAACACCTATTGGATGCACAAGACTGGTTAGAAACCCTAATTGGACAAGATTAAGTGTAGGGAGGACTAGAGGACCTAAATGTTCATCCAATGACACAAAAACACCTATTGGATGCACAAGATTGGTTAAAAACCCTAATTGGACACGAATAAGCCTAGGGAGGACGAAAATGACCTAATTGTTCATGCAATGACACAAACACACCTATTGGATGCACAAGATTGGTTAGAAACCCTAATTGGACAAGATTAAGTGTAGGTAGGACGAGAAGGACCTAAATGTTCATGCAATGACACAAAAACACCTATTGGATGCACAAGATTGGTTAAAAATCCTAATTGGAGAAGAATTAGCCTAGGGAGCACGAAAATGACCTAATTGTTCATCCAATGACACAAAAACACCTATTGGATGCACAAGACTGGTTAGAAACCCTAATTGGACAAGATTAAGTGTAGGGAGGACTAGAGGACCTAAATGTTCATCCAATGACACAAAAACACCTATTGGATGCACAAGATTGGTTAAAAACCCTAATTGGACACGAATAAGCCTAGGGAGGACGAAAATGACCTAATTGTTCATGCAATGACACAAACAAACCTATTGGATGCACAAGATTGGTTAGAAACCCTAATTGGACAAGATTAATTGTAGGGAAGACGAAAAGGTTCTAAATGTTCATCCAATGACACAAAAACACCTATTGGATGCACAAGATTTGTTAAAAACCCTAATTGGACAAGAATTCGCCTAGGGAGGACGAAAATGACCTAAATGTTCATCCAACGACACAAAACACCTATTGGATGCACAAGATTGGTTAAAAACCCTAATTGGACAAGAATTAGCTTAGGGAGGACGAAAATGACGTAATTGTTCATCCAATGACACAAAAACACCTATTGGATGCACAAGATTGGTTAGAAACTCTAATTGGACAAGATTAAGTGTAGGGAAGACGAGAAGGACCTAAATGTTCATCCAATGACACAAAAACACGTATTGGATGCACAAGATTGGTTAAAAATCCTAATTGGACAAGTATTAGCCTAGGGAGCACGAAAATGACCTAATTGTTCATCCAATAACACAAAAACAACTATTGGATGCACAACAATGGTTAGAAACCCTAATTGGACAAGAATAAGCCTCAGGATGACGAAAATGACCTAATTGTTCATCCAATGACACAAACACACCTATTGGATGCACAAGACTGGTTAGAAACCCTAATTGGACAAGAATAAGTGTAGGGAGGACTAGAGGACCTAAATGTTCATCCAATGACACAAAAACACCTATTGGATGCACAAGATTGGTTAAAAACCCTAATTGGACACGAATAAGCCTAGGGAGGACGAAAATGACCTAATTGTTCATGCAATGACACAAACAAACCTATTGGATGCACAAGATTGGTTAGAAACCCTAATTGGACAAGAATTAGCCTAGGGAGGACGAAAATGACCTAAATGTTCATCCAAGGACATAAAAACACCTATTGGATGCACAAGATTGGTTAGAAAACCCAATTGGACAAGATTAAGATTAGGGAGGACGAAATTGACCTAAATGTTCATCCAATGACACAAAACACCTTTTGGATGCACAAGATTGGTTAAAAACCCTAATTGGACAAGAATTATCCTAGGGAGGATGAAAATAACCTAATTGTTCATCCAATGACACAAAAACACCTATTGGATGCACAAGACTGGTTAGAAACCCTAATTGGACAAGATTAAGTGTAGGGAGGACGAGAAGGACCTAAATGTTCATCCAATGACACAAAAACACCTATTGGATGCACAAGATTGGTTAAAAACACTAATTAGACAAGAATAAGCCTAGGGAGGACGAAAATGACCTAATTGTTCATCCAATGACACAAACACACCTATTGGATGCACAAGATTGGTTAGAAACCCTAATTGGACAAGATTAAGTTTAGGGAGGACGAAAATGACCAAATTGTATATCCAATGACACAAAACACCTATTGGATGCACAAGATTGGTTAAAAACCCTAATTGGACAAGAATTAGCCAAGGGAGGACGAAAATGATCTAATTGTTCACCCAATGACACAAAAACACCTATTGGATGCACAAGATTGGTTAGAAACCTTAATTGGACAAGATTAAGTGTAGGGAGGACGAGAAGGACCTAAATGTTCATCCAATGACACAAAAACACCTATTGGATGCACAAGATTGGTTAGAAACCTTAATTGGACAAGATTAAGTGTAGGGAGGACGAGAAGGACCTAAAGGTTAATCCAATGACACAAAAACACCTATTGGATGCACAAGATTCGTTAAAAATCCTAATTGGACAAGAATAAGCCTAGGGAGGACGAAAATGACCTAATTGTTCATGCAATGACACAAACACACCTATTGGATGCACAAGATTGGTTAGAGACCCTAATTGGACAAGAATTAGCCTAGGGAGAACGAAAATGACCTAAATGTCCATCCAAGGACACAAAAGCACCTATTGGATGCACAAGATTGGTTAGAAACCCCAATTGGACAAGATTAAGATTAAGGAGGACGAAATTGACCTAAATGTTCATCCAATGACACAAAACACCTTTTGGATGCACAAGATTGGTTAAAAACCCTAATTGGACAAGAATAAGCCTAGGGAGGACGAAAATGACCTAATTGTTCATCCAATAACACAAAAACACCTATTGGATGCACAAGATTGGTTAGAAACCCTAATATGACAAGAATAAGCCTAGGGAGGACGAAAATGACCTAATTGTATATCCAATGACACAAAACACCTATTGGATGCACAAGATTGGTTAAAAACCCTAATTGGACAAGAATTAGCCTACGAAGGACGAAAATGACCTAATTGTTCATCAATTGACACAAAAACACCTATTGGATGGACAAGATTGGTTAGAAACCCTAATTGGACAAGAATAAGCCTAGGGAGGACGAAAATGATCTAATTGTTCATCCAATGACACAAAAACACCTATTGGATACACAAGACTGGTTAGAAACCCTAATTGGACAAGAATAAGCATAGGGAGGACGAAAATGACCTAATTGTTCATCCAATGACACAAAAACACCTATTGGATGCACAAGATTGGTTAGAAACCCTAATTGGACAAGATTAATTGTAGGGAGGATGAAAAGGACCTAAATGTTCATCCAATGACACAAAAACACCTATTGGATGCACAACATTGGTTAGAAACCCCAATTGGACAAGATTAAGATTAGGGAGGACGAAATTGACCTAAATGTTCATACAATGATACAAAACTCCTTTTGGATGCACAAGATTGGTTAAAAAACCTAACTGGACAAGAATTCGCCAACGAAGGACGAAAATGACCTAATTGTTCATCCAATAACACAAAAACACCTTTTGGATGCACAAGATTGGTTAGAAACCCTAATTGGACAAGAATAAGCCTAGGGAGGACGAAAATGACCTAATTGTTCATCCAATGACACAAACACACCTATTGGATGCACAAGATTGGTTAGAAACCCTAATTGGAAAAGATTAAGTTTAGGGAGGACGAAAATGACCAAATTGTATATCCAATGACACAAAACACCTATTGGATGCACAAGATTGGTTAAAAACCCTAATTGGACAAGAATTAGCCAAGGGAGGACGAAAATGACCTATTTGTTCATCCAATGACCCAAAAACACCTATTGGATGCACAAGATTGGTTAGAAACCTTAATGGGACAAGATAAAATGTAGGGAGGACGAGAAGGACCTAAATGTTCATCCATTGACACAAAAACACCTATTGGATGCACAAGATTGGTTAAAAATCCTAGTTGGACAAGTATTAGCCTAGGGAGCACGAAAATGACCTAATTGTTCATCCAATGACATAAAAACACCTATTCGATGCACAAGACTGGTTAGAAACCCTAATTGGACAAGATTAAGATTAGGGAGGACGAAATTGACCTAAATGTTCATCCAATGACTCAAAACACCTTTTGGATGCACAAGATTGGTTAAAAACCCTAATTGGAGAAGAACTAACCTAGGGAGGACGAAAACGACCTAATTGTTCATCCAATGACACAAAAACACCTATTGGATGCACAAGATTGGTTAAAAATCCTAGTTGGACAAGTATTAGCCTAGGGAGCACGAAAATGACCTAATTGTTCATCCAATGACATAAAAACACCTATTCGATGCACAAGATTGGTTAGAAACCCTAATTGGACAAGATTAAGTGTAGGGAGGACGAGAAGGACCTAAATGTTCATCCAATGACACAAAAACACCTATTGGATGCACAAGATTCGTTAAAAACCCTAATTGGACAAGAATAAGCCTAGGGAGGACGAAAATGACCTAATTGTTCATGCAATGACACAAACACACCTATTGGATGCACAAGATTGGTTAGAAACCCTAATTGGACAAGAATTAGCCTAGGGAGGACGAAAATGACCTAAATGTTCATCCAAGGACACAAAAGCACCTATTGGATGCACAAGATTGGTTAGAAACCCCAATTGGACAAGATTAAGATTAGGGAGGACGAAATTGACCTAAATGTTCATCCAATGACACAAAACACCTTTTGGATGCACAAGATTGGTTAAAAACCCTAATTGGACAAGAATTAGCCTAGGGAGGACGAAAATGACCTAATTGTTCATCCAATGACACAAATAAACCTATTGGATACACAAGATTGGTTAGAAACCCTAATTGGACAAGAATAAGCCTAGGGAGGACGAAAATGACATAATTGTTCATCCAATGACACAAAAACACCTATTGGATGCAGAAGATTGGTTAGAAACCCTAATTGGACAAGATTAATTGTAGGGAGGACGAAAAGGACCTAAATGTTCATCCAATGACACAAAAACACCTATTGGATGCAAAAATTGGTTAAAAACCCTAATTGGACAAGAATAAGCCTAGGGAGGACGAAAATGACCTAATTGTTCATCCAATGACACAAAAATACCTATTGGATGCACAATATTGGTTAGAAACCCTAATTGGACAAGATTAAGTGTAGGGAGGACGAGAATGACCTAAATGTTCATCCAATGACACAAAAACACCTATTGGATGCACAAGATTGGTTAAAAATCCTAGTTGGACAAGTATTAGCCTAGGGAGCACGAAAATGACCTAATTGTTCATCCAATGACACAAAAACACCTATTGGATGCACAAGATTGGTTAAAAATCCTAGTTGGACAAGTATTAGCCTAGGGAGCACGAAAATGACCTAATTGTTCATCCAATGACATAAAAACACCTATTCGATGCACAAGATTGGTTAGAAACCCTAATTGGACAAGATTAAGTGTAGGGAGGACGAGAAGGACCTAAATGTTCATCCAATGACACAAAAACACCTATTGGATGCACAAGATTGGTTAAAAACCCTAATTGGACAAGAATAAGATTAGGGAGGACGAAATTGACCTAAATGTTCATCCAATGACACAAAACACCTTTTGGATTCCCAAGATTGGTTAAAAACCCTAATTGGACAAGAATTAGCCTAGGGAGGACGAGAAGGACCTAAATGTTCATCCAATGACACCAAAACACCTATTGGATGCACAAGATTGGTTAGAAACCCTAATTGGACAAGATTAAGATTAGGGAGGACGAAATTGACCTAAATGTTCATCCAATGACACAAAACACCTTTTGGATGCACAAGATTGGTTAAAAACCCTAATTGGACAAGAATTAGCCTATGGAGGACGAAAATGACCTAATTGTTCATCCAATGACACAAAAACACCTATTGGATACACAAGATTGGTTAGAAACCCTAATTGGACAAGAATTAGCCTAGGGAGGACGAAAATGACCTAATTGTTCATCCAATGACACAAAAACACCTATTGGATGCACAAGATTGGTTAGAAACCCTAATTGGACAAGAATAAGCCTAGGGAGGACGAAAATGACCTAATTGTTCATCCAATGACACAAACACACCTATTGGATGCACAAGATTGGTTAGAAACCCTAATTGGAAAAGATTAAGTTTAGGGAGGACGAAAATGACCAAATTGTATATCCAATGACACAAAACACCTATTGGATGCACAAGATTGGTTAAAAACCCTAATTGGACAAGAATTAGCCAAGGGAGGACGAAAATGACCTAGTTGTTCATCCAATGACCCAAAAACACCTATTTGATGCACAAGATTGGTTAGAAACCTTAATGGGACAAGATAAAATGTAGGGAGGACGAGAAGGACCTAAATGTTCATCCATTGACACAAAAACACCTATTGGATGCACAAGATTGGTTAAAAATCCTAGTTGGACAAGTATTAGCCTAGGGAGCACGAAAATGACCTAATTGTTCATCCAATGACATAAAAACACCTATTCGATGCACAAGATTGGTTAAAAACCCTAATTGGACAAGAATTAGCCTAGGGAGGACGAAAATGGCCTAAATGTCCATCCAAGGACACAAAAGCACCTATTGGATGCACAAGATTGGTTAAAAATCCTAATTGGACAAGTATTAGCCTAGGGAGCACGAAAATGACCTAATTGTTCATCCAATGACACAAAAACACCTATTGGATGCACAAGATTGGTAAGAAACCCCAATTGGACAAGAATTACCCTACGTAGGACGAAAATGACCTAATTGTTCATCCAATAACACAAAAACACCTATTGGATGCACAAGATTGGTTAGAAACCCTAATTGGACAAGAATAAGCCTAGGGAGGACGAAAATGACCTAATTGTTCATCCAATGACACAAACACACCTATTGGATGCACAAGATTGGTTAGAAACCCTAATTGGAAAAGATTAAGTTTAGGGAGGACGAAAATGACCAAATTGTATATCCAATGACACAAAACACCTATTGGATGCACTTGGTTAAAAACCCTAATTGGCCAAGAGTTAGCCAAGGGAGGACGAAAATGACCTATTTGTTCATCCAATGACCCAAAAACACCTATTGGATGCACAAGATTGGTTAGAAACCTTAATGGGACAAGATAAAATGTAGGGAGGACGAGAAGGACCTAAATGTTCATCCATTGACACAAAAACACCTATTGGATGCACAAGATTGGTTAAAAATCCTAGTTGGACAAGTATTAGCCTAGGGAGCACGAAAATGACCTAATTGTTCATCCAATGACATAAAAACACCTATTCGATGCACAAGACTGGTTAGAAACCCTAATTGGACAAGATTAAGATTAGGGAGGACGAAATTGACCTAAATGTTCATCCAATGACTCAAAACACCTTTTGGATGCACAAGATTGGTTAAAAACCCTAATTGGAGAAGAATTAACCTAGGGAGGACGAAAACGACCTAATTGTTCATCCAATGACACAAAAACACCTATTGGATGCACAAGATTGGTTAAAAATCCTAGTTGGACAAGTATTAGCCTAGGGAGCACGAAAATGACCTAATTGTTCATCCAATGACATAAAAACACCTATTCGATGCACAAGATTGGTTAGAAACCCTAATTGGACAAGATTAAGTGTAGGGAGGACGAGAAGGACCTAAATGTTCATCCAATGACACAAAAACACCTATTGGATGCACAAGATTCGTTAAAAACCCTAATTGGACAAGAATAAGCCTAGGGAGGACGAAAATGACCTAATTGTTCATGCAATGACACAAACACACCTATTGGATGCACATGATTGGTTAGAAACCCTAATTGGACAAGATTAAGTTTAGGGAGGACGAAAATGACCAAATTGTATATCCAATGACACAAAACACCTATTGGATGCACAAGATTGGTTAAAAACCCTAATTGGACAAGAATTAGCCAAGGGAGGACGAAAATGACCTAATTGTTCATCCAATGACACAAAAACATCTATTGGATGCACAAGATTGGTTAGAAACCTTAATTGGACAAGATTAAGTGTAGGGAGGACGAGAAGGACCTAAATGTTCATCCAATGACACAAAAACACCTATTGGATGCACAAGATTGGTTAAAAATCCTAATTGGACAAGTATTAGCTTACGAAGCACGAAAATGACCTGATTGTTCATCCAATGACATAAAAACACCTATTCGATGCACAAGACTGGTTAGAAACCCTAATTGGACAAGATTAAGTGTAGGGACGATGAGAAGGACCTAAATGTTAATCCAATGACACAAAAACACCTATTGGATGCACAAGATTCGTTAAAAATCCTAATTGGACAAGAATAAGCCTAGGGAGGACGAAAATGACCTAGTTGTTCATGCAATGACACAAACACACCTATTGGATGCACAAGATTGGTTAGAAACCCCAATTGGACAAGATTAAGATTAAGGAGGACGAAATTGACCTAAATGTTCATCCAATGACACAAAACACCTTTTGGATGCACAAGATTGGTTAAAAACCCTAGTTGGACAAGAATTAGCCTTCAGAGGACGAAAATGACCTAATTGCTCATCCAATAACACAAAAACACCTATTGGATGCACAAGATTGGTTAGAATCCTTAATTGGACAAGATTAAGTGTAGGGAGGACGAGAAGGACCTAAATGTTCATCCAATGACACAAAAACACCTATTGGATGCACAAGATTGGTTAGAAACCCTAATTGGACAAGAATTAGCCTAGGGAGGACGAAAATGACCTGATTGTTCATCCAATGACACAAAAACACTTATTGGATGCACAAGACTGGTTAGAAACCCTAATTGGACAAGATTAAGTGTAGGGAGGACGAGAAGGACCTAAATGTTCATCCAATGACACAAAAACACCTATTGGATGCACAAGATTGGTTAAAAACCCTAATTGGACAAGACAAAAGCCTAGGGAGGACGAAAATGACCTAATTGTTCATCCAATGACACAAACACACCTATTGGATGAACAAGATTGGTTAGAAACCTTAATTGGACAAGAATTAGCCTAGGGTGGACGAAAATAACCTAAATGTTCATCCAATGACACAAAAACACCTATTGGATGCACAAGATTGGTTAGAAACCATAATTGGACAAGATTAAGATTAGGGAGGACAATATTGACCTAAATGTTCATACAATGATACAAAACACCTTTTGGATGCACAAGATTGGTTAAAAACCCTAATTGGACAAGAATTAGCCTAGGGAGGACGTAAATGACCTAATTGTTCATCCAATAACACAAAAACAACTATTGGATGCACAAGATTGGTTAGAAACCCTAATTGGACAAGAATAACCCTCAGGATGACGAAAATGACCTAATTGTTCATCCAATTACATAAACACACCTATTGGATGCATAAGATTGGTTAGAAACCCTAATTGGACAAGATTAAGTGTAGGGAGGACGAGAAGGACCTAAATGTTCATGCAATAACACAAAACACCTATTGGATGCACAAGATTGGTTAAAAATCCTAATTGGAGAAGTATTAGCCTTGGGAGCACGAAAATGACCTAATTGTTCATCCAATGACACAAAAACACTTATTGGATGCACAAGACTGGTTAGAAACCCTAATTGGACAACAATAAGCCTAGGGAGGACGAAAATGACCTAATTGTTCATGCAATGACACAAACAAACCTATTGGATGCACAAGACTGGTTAGAAACCCCAATGGGACAAGATTAAGATTAGGGAGGACGAAATTGACCTAAATGTTCATCCAATGACACAAAACACCTTTTGGATACACAAGATTGGTTAAAAACCCTAATTGGACAAGAATTAGCCTAGGGAGGATGAAAATGACCTAATTGTTCATCCAATGACACAAAAACACCTATTGGATGCACAAGACTGGTTAGAAACCCTAATTGGACAAGATTAAGTGTAGGGAAGACGAGAAGGACCTAAATGTTCATCCAATGACACAAAAACACGTATTGGATGCACAAGATTGGTTAAAAATCCTAATTGGACAAGTATTAGCCTAGGGAGCACGAAAATGACATAATTGTTCATCCAATGACACAAAAACACCTATTGGATGCACAAGACTGGTTAGAAACCCTAATTGGACAAGATTAAGTGTAGGGAGGACGAGAAGGACCTAAATGTTCATCCAATGACACAAAAACACCTATTGGATGCACAAGATTGGTTAAAAACACTAATTGGAAATGATTAAGTGTAGGGAGTACGAATATGACCTAAATATTCATCCAATGACACAAAAACACCTATTGGATACACAAGATTGGCTACAAACCGTAATTGGACAAGATTAAGAGTAGGGAGGACGAAAATGACCTAAATGTTCATCCAATGACACAAAACATCTATTGGATCCACAAGATTGGTTAAAAACCCTAATTGGACAAGAATTAGCCTAGGGAGGACGAAAATGACCTAATTGTTCATCCAATGACACAAAAACACCTATTGGACGCACAAGATTGGTTAGAAACCCTAATTGGACAAGATTAATTGTAGGGAGGACGAAAAGGATCTAAATGTTCATGCAATGACACAAAAACACCTATTGGATGCACAAGATTTGTTAAAAACCCTAATTGGACAAGAATAAGCCTAGGGAGGACGAAAATGACCTAAATGTTCAACCAATGACACAAATCACCTATTGGATGCACAAGATTGGTTAAAAACCCTAATTGGACAAGAATTAGCTTAGGGAGGACAAAAATGACCTAATTGTTTATCCAATGACACAAAAACACCTATTGGATGCACAAGATTGGTTAGAAACCCTAATTGGACAAGATTAAGTTTAGGGAGGACGAAAATGACCAAATTGTTCATCCCATGACACAAAACACCTATAGGATGCACAAGATTGGTTAAAAACCCTAATTGGACAAGTATTAGCCTAGGGAGGACGAAAATGACCTAATTGTTCATCCAATGACACAAAAACACCTATTGGATGCACAAGATTGGTTAGAAACCCTAATTGGACAAGATTAATTGTAGGGAAGACGAAAAGGTTCTAAATGTTCATCCAATGACACAAAAACACCTATTGGATGCACAAGATTTGTTAAAAACCCTAATTGGACAAGAATTAGCCTAGGGAGGACGAAAATGACCTAAATGTTCATCCAACGACACAAAACACCTATTGGATGCACAAGATTGGTTAAAAACCCTAATTGGACAAGAATTAGCTTAGGGAGGACGAAAATGACGTAATTGTTCATCCAATGACACAAAAACACCTATTGGATGCACAAGATTGGTTAAAAACCCTAATTGGACACGAATAAGCCTAGGGAGGACGAAAATGACCTAATTGTTCATGCAATGACACAAACAAACCTATTGGATGCACAAGATTGGTTAGAAACCCTAATTGGACAAGATTAATTGTAGGGAAGACGAAAAGGTTCTAAATGTTCATCCAATGACACAAAAACACCTATTGGATGCACAAGATTTGTTAAAAACCCTAATTGGACAAGAATTAGCCTAGGGAGGACGAAAATGACCTAAATGTTCATCCAACGACACAAAACACCTATTGGATGCACAAGATTGGTTAAAAACCCTAATTGGACAAGAATAAGATTAGGGAGGACGAAATTGACCTAAATGTTCATCCAATGACACAAAACACCTTTTGGATTCCCAAGATTGGTTAAAAACCCTAATTGGACAAGAATTAGCCTATGGAGGACGAGAAGGACCTAAATGTTCATCCAATGACACCAAAACACCTATTGGATGCACAAGATTGGTTAGAAACCCTAATTGGACAAGATTAAGATTAGGGAGGACGAAATTGACCTAAATGTTCATCCAATGACACAAAACACCTTTTGGATGCACAAGATTGGTTAAAAACCCTAATTGGACAAGAATTAGCCTATGGAGGACGAAAATGACCTAATTGTTCATCCAATGACACAAAAACACCTATTGGATGCACAAGATTGGTTAAAAACCCTAATTGGACAAGAATAAGATTAGGGAGGACGAAATTGACCTAAATGTTCATCCAATGACACAAAACACCTTTTGGATTCCCAAGATTGGTTAAAAACCCTAATTGGACAAGAATTAGCCTATGGAGGACGAGAAGGACCTAAATGTTCATCCAATGACACCAAAACACCTATTGGATGCACAAGATTGGTTAGAAACCCCAATTGGACAAGATTAAGATTAGGGAGGACGAAATTGACCTAAATGTTCATCCAATGACACAAAACACCTTTTGGATGCACAAGATTGGTTAAAAACCCTAATTGGACAAGAATTAGCCTATGGAGGACGAAAATGACCTAATTGTTCATCCAATGACACAAAAACACCTAATGGATACACAAGATTGGTTACAAACCCTAATTGGACAAGAATTAGCCTAGGGAGGACGAAAATGACCTAATTGTTCATCCAATGACACAAAAACACCTATTGGATGCACAAGACTAGTTAGAAACCCTAATTGGACAAGATTAAGCCTAGGGAGGACGAAAATGACCTAAATGTTCATCCAATGACACAAACACACCTATTGGATGCACAAGATTGGTTAAAAACCCTAATTGGACAAGAAAAAGCCTAGGGAGGACGAAAATGACCTAATTGTTCATCCAAAGACACAAAACACCTATTGGATGAACAAGATTGGTTAGAAACCTTAATTGAACAAGAATTAGCCTAGGGAAGACGAAAATAACCTAAATGTTCATCCAATGACACAAAAACACCTATTGGATGCACAAGATTGGTTAGAAACCATAATTGGACAAGATTAAGATTAGGGAGGACGATATTGACCTAAATGTTCATACAATGATACAAAACACCTTTTGGATGCACAAGATTGGTTAAAAACCCTAATTGGACAAGAATTAGCCTAGGGAGGACGAAAATGACCTAATTGTTCATCCAATAACACAAAAACAACTATTGGATGCACAAGAATGGTTAGAAACCCTAATTGGACAAGAATAAGCCTCAGGATGACGAAAATGACCTAATTGTTCATCCAATGACACAAACACACCTATTGGATGCACAAGATTGGTTAGAAACCCTAATTGGACAAGATTAAGTGTAGGGAGGACGAGAAGGACCTAAATGTTCATCCAATGACACAAAAACACCTATTGGATGCACAAGATTGGTTAAAAATCCTAATTGGAGAAGTATTAGCCTAGGGAGCACGAAAATGACCTAATTGTTCATCCAATGACACAAAAACACCTATTGGATGCACAAGACTGGTTAGAAACCCTAATTGGACAAGATTAAGTGTAGGGAGGACGAGAAGGACCTAAATGTTCATCCAATGACACAAAAACACCTATTGGATGCACAAGATTGGTTAGAAACCCTAATTGGACAAGATTAAGTTTACGGAGGACGAAAAATGACCAAATTGTATATCCAATGACACAAAACACCTATTGGATGCACAAGATTGGTTAAAAACCCTAATTGGACAAGAATAAGCCTAGGGAGGACGAAAATGACCTAATTGTTCATCCAATAACACAAAAACACCTATTGGATGCACAAGATTGGTTAGAAACCCTAATTGGACAAGAATAAGACTTGGGAGGACGAAAATGACCTAATTGTTCATCCAATGACACAAACACACCTATTGGATGCACAAGATTGGTTAGAAACCCTATTTGGACAAGATTAAGTTTGGGGAGGACGAAAATGACCAAATTGTATATCCAATGACACAAAACACCTATTGGATGCACAAGATTGGTTAAAAACCCTAATTGGACAAGAATAAGCCTAGGGAGGACGAAAATGACCTAATTGTTCATGCAATGACACAAACACACCTATTGGATGCACAAGATTGGTTAGAAACCCTAATTGGACAAGAATTAGCCTAGGGAGGACCAAAATGACCTAAATGTTCATCCAAGGACATAAAAACACCTATTGGATGGACAAGATTGGTTAGAAACCCCAATGGGACAAGATTAAGATTAGGGAGGACGAAATTGACCTAAATGTTCATCCAATGACACAAAACACCTTTTGGATGCACAAGATTGGTTAAAAACCCTAATTGGACAAGAATTAGCCTAGGGAGGATGAAAATGACCTAATTGTTCATCCAATGACACAAAAACACCTATTGGATGCACAAGACTGGTTAGAAACCCTAATTGGACAAGATTAAGTGTAGGGAAGACGAGAAGGACCTAAATGTTCATCCAATGACACAAAAACACGTATTGGATGCACAAGATTGGTTAAAAATCCTAATTGGACAAGTATTAGCCTAGGGAGCACGAAAATGACATAATTGTTGATCCAATGACACAAAAACACCTATTGGATGCACAACACTGGTTAGAAACCCTAATTGGACAAGATTAAGTGTAGGGAGGACGAGAAGGACCTAAATGTTCATCCAATGACACAAAAACACCTATTGGATGCACAAGATTGGTTAAAAACCCTAATTGGACAAGAATAAGATTAGGGAGGACGAAAATGACGTAATTGTTCATCCAATGACACAAAAACACCTATTGGATGCACAAGATTGGTTAGAAACTCTAATTGGACAAGATTAAGTGTAGGGAAGACGAGAAGGACCTAAATGTTCATCCAATGACACAAAAACACGTATTGGATGCACAAGATTGGTTAAAAATCCTAATTGGACAAGTATTAGCCTAGGGAGCACGAAAATGACCTAATTGTTGATCCAATGACACAAAAACACCTATTGGATGCACAACACTGGTTAGAAACCCTAATTGGACAAGATTAAGTGTAGGGAGGACGAGAAGGACCTAAATGTTCATCCAATGACACAAAAACACCTATTGGATGCACAAGATTGGTTAAAAACCCTAATTGGACAAGAATTAGCTTAGGGAGGACGAAAATGACGTAATTGTTCATCCAATGACACAAAAACACCTATTGGATGCACAAGATTGGTTAGAAACTCTAATTGGACAAGATTAAGTGTAGGGAAGACGAGAAGGACCTAAATGTTCATCCAATGACACAAAAACACGTATTGGATGCACAAGATTGGTTAAAAATCCTAATTGGACAAGTATTAGCCTAGGGAGCACGAAAATGACCTAATTGTTGATCCAATGACACAAAAACACCTATTGGATGCACAAGATTTGTTAAAAACCCTAATTGGACAAGAATTAGCCTAGGGAGGACGAAAATGACCTAAATGTTCATCCAACGACACAAAACACCTATTGGATGCACAAGATTGGTTAAAAACCCTAATTGGACAAGAATTAGCTTAGGGAGGACGAAAATGACGTAATTGTTCATCCAATGACACAAAAACACCTATTGGATGCACAAGATTGGTTAGAAACTCTAATTGGACAAGATTAAGTGTAGGGAAGACGAGAAGGACCTAAATGTTCATCCAATGACACAAAAACACGTATTGGATGCACAAGATTGGTTAAAAATCCTAATTGGACAAGTATTAGCCTAGGGAGCACGAAAATGACCTAATTGTTGATCCAATGACACAAAAACACCTATTGGATGCACAACACTGGTTAGAAACCCTAATTGGACAAAATTAAGTGTAGGGAGGACGAGAAGGACCTAAATGTTCATCCAATGACACAAAAACACCTATTGGATGCACAAGATTGGTTAAAAACCCTAATTGGACAAGAATAAGATTAGGGAGGACGAAATTGACCTAAATGTTCATCCAATGATACAAAACACCTTTTGGATTCCCAAGATTGGTTAAAAACCCTAATTGGACAAGAATTAGCCTATGGAGGACGAGAAGGACCTAAATGTTCATCCAATGACACCAAAACACCTATTGGATGCACAAGATTGGTTAGAAACCCCAATTGGACAAGATTAAGATTAGGGAGGACGAAATTGACCTAAATGTTCATCCAATGACACAAAACACCTTTTGGATGCACAAGATTGGTTAAAAACCCTAATTGGACAAGAATTAGCCTATGGAGGACGAAAATGACCTAATTGTTCATCCAATGACACAAAAACACCTATTGGATACACAAGATTGGTTAGAAACCCTAATTGGACAAGAATTAGCCTAGGGAGGACGAAAATGACCTAATTGTTCATCCAATGACACAAAAACACCTATTGGATGAACAAGATTGGTTAGAAACCTTAATTGAACAAGTATTAGCCTAGGGAAGACGAAAATAACCTAAATGTTCATCCAATGACACAAAAACACCTATTGGATGCACAAGATTGGTTAGAAACCATAATTGGACAAGATTAAGATTAGGGAGGACGATATTGACCTAAATGTTCATACAATGATACAAAACACCTTTTGGATGCACAAGATTGGTTAAAAACCCTAATTGGACAAGAATTAGCCTAGGGAGGACGAAAATGACCTAATTGTTCATCCAATAACACAAAAACAACTATTGGATGCACAAGAATGGTTAGAAACCCTAATTGGACAAGAATAAGCCTCAGGATGACGAAAATGACCTAATTGTTCATCCAATGACACAAACACACCTATTGGATGCACAAGA
>JBBPBS010001150.1:17231-83242 GCA_037974835.1 Cicer judaicum | reverse complement strand
TGTCCAATTAGGGTTTTTAACCAATCTTATGCATCCAATAGGTGTTTTTTTGTCATTGGATGAACATTTAGGTCATTTTCGTCCTCCCTAGTATTAATGTTGTCCAATTAGGGTTTTTAACCAATCTTGTGCATCCAATAGGTGTGTTTGTGTCACTGGATGAACATTTAGGTCATTTTCGTCCTCTATAGGCTTATTCTTGTCCAATTAGGGTTTTTAACCAATCTTGTGCATACAATAGGTGTTTTTGTGCCATTGGATGAAGATTTAGGTCATTTTCGTCCTCCCAAGTCTTAATCTTGTCCAATTAGGGTTTTTAACCAATCTTGTGCATCGAATAGGTGTTTTTGTCTCATTGGATGAACATTTAGGTCATGTTCGTCCTCCCTAGTCTTAATCCTGTCCAATTAGTGTTTTTAACCAATCTTTTACATCCAATAGGAGTTTTTGTATCATTGGATGAATATTTAGGTCATTCTCGTCCTCCCAAGTCTTAATGTTGTCCAATTAAGGTTTATAGCCAATCTTGTGCCTCCAATAGGTATTTTTGTGTCATTGGATGATCATTTAGGTGATTTTTGTCCTCCCAAGTCTTAACTTCTTCTATTAGGGTTTTTAACCAATCTGGTGCATCCAATAGGTGTTTTTGTGTCATTGGATGAACATTTAGGTCATTTTCGTCCTCCATAGGCTTATGCTTGTCCAATTAGGGTTTTTAACAAATCTTGTGCATCCAATAGGTGTTTTTTGTCATAGGATGAACATTTAGGTCATTTTCGTCCTCCCAATTCTTAATCTTGTCCAATTAGGGTTTTTAACCAATCTTGTGCATCCAATAGGTATTTTTGTGTCATTGGATGACCATTTAGGTCATTTTTTTCCTCCCTAGTCTAATTCCTTTCCAAGTAGGGTTCTTAACCCATTTTGTGCTCCCAATAGGTGTGTTTGTGTTATACGATTAACATTTAGGTCATTTTCGACCTCCCTAGGCTAATTCTTGTCAAATTAGCATTTTTAACCAATCTTGTGCATCCAATAGCTGTGTTTGTGTCCATTGGATGAACATTTAGGTCATTTTCTTCCTCCCTAGGCTTATTCTTGTCCAATTAGGGTTTTTAACCAATCTTGTGCATCCAATAGGTGTTTTTGTGTCATTGGATGAACATTTAGGTCATTTTCGTCCTCCCAAGTCTTGATCTTGTCCAATTAGGATTCTTAACCAATCTTGTGCATCCAATAGGAGTTTTTGTGTCATTGGATGAACATTTAGGTCATTTTCGTCCTCCCTAGACTTATTCTTGTCCAATTAGGGTTTTTAACCAATCTTTGCATTGAATAAGTTCGTTAGTGTCATTGGATGAACATTTAGGTCATTTTTGTCCTTCCTAGGCTTAATCTTGTTCAATTAGGGTTTTTAATCTTGTCCTATTATGGTTTTTAACCTATCTTGTGCATCCAATAGGTGTTTTTGTGTCATTGGATGAACATTTAGGTCATTTTCCTCCTCTTTAGTGTTATTCTTGTCCAATTAGGGTTTTTAACCAATCTTGTGCATATAATAGGTGTTTTTGTATCATTGGATGAAGCTTTAGGTCATTTTCGTACTCCCAAGTTTTGATCTTGTCCAATTAGGGTTCTTAACCAATCTTGTGCATCCAATAGGAGTTTTTGTGTCATTGGATTAACATTCGGTCATTTTTGTCCTCCATAGGCTTATTCTTGTCCAATTAAGGTTTTTAACCTATTTTGTGCATCCGATAGGTGCTTTGTGTCAAAGGATGAACATTTAGGTCATTTTCGTCCTCGCAAGTCTTAATCTTGTCCAATTAGGGTTTGGAACCAATCTTGTGCATCCAATAGGTGTTTTTGTGTCATTGGATGAACATTTAGGTCATTTTCCTCCTCTTTAGGGTTATTCTTGTCCAATTAGGGTTTTTAACCAATCTTGTGCATATAATAGGTGTTTTTGTATCATTGGATGAAGATTTAGGTCATTTTCGTACTCCCAAGTCTTGATCTTGTCCAATTAGGATTCTTAACCAATCTTGTGCATCCAATAGGAGTTTTTGTGTCATTGGATGAACATTTAGGTCATTTTCGTCCTCCCTAGGCTTATTCTTGTCCAATTAGGGTTTTTAACCAATCTTTGCATTGAATAAGTTCGTTAGTGTCATTGGATGAACATTTAGGTCATTTTTGTCCTTCCTAGGCTTAATCTTGTTCAATTAGGGTTTTTAATCTTGTCCTATTATGGTTTTTAACCTATCTTGTGCATCCAATAGGTGTTTTTGTGTCATTGGATGAACATTTAGGTCATTTTCCTCCTCTTTAGGGTTATTCTTGTCCAATTAGGGTTTTTAACCAATCTTGTGCATATAATAGGTGTTTTTGTATCATTGGATGAAGCTTTAGGTCATTTTCGTACTCCCAAGTTTTGATCTTGTCCAATTAGGGTTCTTAACCAATCTTGTGCATCCAATAGGAGTTTTTGTGTCATTGGATTAACATTCGGTCATTTTTGTCCTCCATAGGCTTATTCTTGTCCAATTAAGGTTTTTAACCTATTTTGTGCATCCGATAGGTGCTTTGTGTCAAAGGATGAACATTTAGGTCATTTTTGTCCTTCCTAGGCTTAATCTTGTTCAATTAGGGTTTTTAATCTTGTCCTATTATGGTTTTTAACCTATCTTGTGCATCCAATAGGTGTTTTTGTGTCATTGGATGAACATTTAGGTCATTTTCCTCCTCTTTAGGGTTATTCTTGTCCAATTAGGGTTTTTAACCAATCTTGTGCATATAATAGGTGTTTTTGTATCATTGGATGAAGCTTTAGGTCATTTTCGTACTCCCAAGTTTTGATCTTGTCCAATTAGGGTTCTTAACCAATCTTGTGCATCCAATAGGTGTTTTTGTGTCATTGGATTAACATTCGGTCATTTTTGTCCTCCATAGGCTTATTCTTGTCCAATTAAGGTTTTTAACCTATTTTGTGCATCCGATAGGTGCTTTGTGTCAAAGGATGAACATTTAGGTCATTTTCGTCCTCGCAAGTCTTAATCTTGTCCAATTAGGGTTTGGAACCAATCTTGTGCATCCAATAGGTTTTTTTTTGTCATTGGAAGAACATTTAGGTCATTTTCGTCCTCCCTAGTCTTAATCTTGTCCAATTAGGGTTTTTAACCAATCTTATGCATCCAATAGGTGTTTTTTTGTCATTGGATGAACATTTAGGTCATTTTCGTCCTCCCTAGTATTAATGTTGTCCAATTAGGGTTTTTAACCAATCTTGTGCATCCAATAGGTGTGTTTGTGTCACTGGATGAACATTTAGGTCATTTTCGTCCTCTCTAGGCTTATTCTTGTCCAATTAGGGTTTTTAACCAATCTTGTGCATACAATAGGTGTTTTTGTGCCATTGGATGAAGATTTAGGTCATTTTCGTCCTCCCAAGTCTTAATCTTGTCCAATTAGGGTTTTTAACCAATCTTGTGCATCCAATAGGTGTTTTTGTCTCATTGGATGAACATTTAGGTCATTTTCGTCCTCCCTAGTCTTAATCTTGTCCAATTAGGGTTTTTAACCAATCTTATGCATCCAATAGGTGTTTTTTTGTCATTGGATGAACATTTAGGTCATTTTCGTCCTCCCTAGTATTAATGTTGTCCAATTAGGGTTTTTAACCAATCTTGTGCATCCAATAGGTGTGTTTGTGTCACTGGATGAACATTTAGGTCATTTTCGTCCTCTATAGTCTTATTCTTGTCCAATTAGGGTTTTTAACCAATCTTGTGCATACAATAGGTGTTTTTGTGCCATTGGATGAAGATTTAGGTCATTTTCGTCCTCCCAAGTCTTAATCTTGTCCAATTAGGGTTTTTAACCAATCTTGTGCATCCAATAGGTGTTTTTGTCTCATTGGATGAACATTTAGGTCATTTTCGTCCTCCCTAGTCTTAATCCTGTCCAATTAGTGTTTTTAACCAATCTTTTACATCCAATAGGAGTTTTTGTATCATTGGATGAATATTTAGGTCATTCTCGTCCTCCCAAGTCTTAATGTTGTCCAATTAAGGTTTATAGCCAATCTTGTGCCTCCAATAGGTATTTTTGTGTCATTGGATGATCATTTAGGTGATTTTTGTCCTCCCAAGTCTTAATCTTCTTCTATTAGGGTTTTTAACCAATCTGGTGCATCCAATAAGTGTTTTTGTGTCATTGGATGAACATTTAGGTCATTTTCGTCCTCCATAGGCTTATGCTTGTCCAATTAGGGTTTTTAACAAATCTTGTGCATCCAATAGGTGTTTTTTGTCATAGGATGAACATTTAGGTCATTTTCGTCCTCCCAATTCTTAATCTTGTCCAATTAGGGTTTTTAACCAATCTTGTGCATCCAATGGGTATTTTTGTGTCATTGGATGACCATTTAGGTCATTTTTTTCCTCCCTAGTCTAATTCCTTTCCAAGTAGGGTTCTTAACCCATTTTGTGCTCCCAATAGGTGTGTTTGTGTTATACGATTAACATTTAGGTCATTTTCGACCTCCCTAGGCTAATTCTTGTCAAATTAGCATTTTTAACCAATCTTGTGCATCCAATAGCTGTGTTTGTGTCCATTGGATGAACATTTAGGTCATTTTCTTCCTCCCTAGGCTTATTCTTGTCCAATTAAGGTTTTTAACCAATCTTGTGCATCCAATAGGTGTTTTTGTGTCATTGGATGAACATTTAGGTCATTTTCGTCCTCCCAAGTCTTGATCTTGTCCTATTAGGATTCTTAACCAATCTTGTGCATCCAATAGGAGTTTTTGTGTCATTGGATGAACATTTAGGTCATTTTCGTCCTCCCTAGACTTATTCTTGTCCAATTAGGGTTTTTAACCAATCTTTGCATTGAATAAGTTCGTTAGTGTCATTGGATGAACATTTAGGTCATTTTTGTCCTTCCTAGGCTTAATCTTGTTCAATTAGGGTTTTTAATCTTGTCCTATTATGGTTTTTAACCTATCTTGTGCATCCAATAGGTGTTTTTGTGTCATTGGATGAACATTTAGGTCATTTTCCTCCTCTTTAGGGTTATTCTTGTCCAATTAGGGTTTTTAACCAATCTTGTGCATATAATAGGTGTTTTTGTATCATTGGATGAAGCTTTAGGTCATTTTCGTCCTCCCAAGTCTTGATCTTGTCCAATTAGGATTCTTAACCAATCTTGTGCATCCAATAGGAGTTTTTGTGTCATTGGATGAACATTTAGGTCATTTTCGTCCTCCCTAGACTTATTCTTGTCCAATTAGGGTTTTTAACCAATCTTTGCATTGAATAAGTTCGTTAGTGTCATTGGATGAACATTTAGGTCATTTTTGTCCTTCCTAGGCTTAATCTTGTTCAATTAGGGTTTTTAATCTTGTCCTATTATGGTTTTTAACCAATCTTGTGCATCGAATAGGTGTTTTTGTGTCATTGGATGAACATTTAGGTCATTTTCCTCCTCTTTAGGGTTATTCTTGTCCAATTAGGGTTTTTAACCAATCTTGTGCATCGAATAAGTTCGTTTGGGTCATCGGAGGAACATTTAGTTTATTTTTGTCCTTCCAAGTCTTGATCTTGTCCAATTAGGGTTCTTAACCAATCTTGTGCATCCAATAGGAGTTTTTGTGTCATTGGATGAACATTTAGGTCATTTTCGTCCTCCCTAGGCTTATTCTTGTCCAATTAGGGTTTTTAACCAATCTTTGCATTGAATAAGTTCGTTAGTGTCATTGGATGAACATTTAGGTCCTTTTTGTCCTTCCTAGGCTTAATCTTGTTCAATTAGGGTTTTTAATCTTGTCCTATTATGGTTTTTAACCAATCTTGTGCATCGAATAGGTGTTTTTGTGTCATTGGATGAACATTTAGGTCATTTTCCTCCTCTTTAGGGTTATTCTTGTCCAATTAGGGTTTTTAACCAATCTTGTGCATATAATAGGTGTTTTTGTATCATTGGATGAAGATTTAGGTCATTTTCGTACTCCCAAGTCTTGATCTTGTCCAATTAGGGTTCTTAACCAATCTTGTGCATCCAATAGGAGTTTTTGTGTCATTGGATTAACATTTAGGACATTTTCGTCCTCCCAAGTCTTAATCTTGTCCTATTATGGTTTTTAACCAATCTTGTGCATTCAATAGGTGTTTTTGTGTCATTGGATGAACATTTAGGTCATTTTCCTCCTCTTTAGGGTTATTCTTGTCCAATTAGGGTTTTTAACCAATCTTGTGCATATAATAGGTGTTTTTGTATCATTGGATGAAGATTTAGGTCATTTTCGTACTCCCAAGTCTTGATCTTGTCCAATTAGGGTTCTTAACCAATCTTGTGTCATTGGATTAACATTTAGGTCATTTTTGTCCTCCATAGGCTTATTCTTGTCCAATTAAGGTTTTTAACCAATTTTGTGCATCCGATAGGTGCTTTGTGTCAAAGGATGAACATTTAGGTCATTTTCGTCCTTGCAAGTCTTAATCTGGTCCAATTAGGGTTTGGAACCAATCTTGTGCATCCAATAGGTTTTTTTTTTGTCATTGGAAGATCATTTACGTCATTTTCGTCCTCCCTAGTCTTAATCTGGTCCAATTAGGGTTTTTAACCAATCTTGTGCATCCAATAGGTATTTTTGTGTCATTGGGATACCATTTAGGACATTTTCCTCCTCCCTAGGCTAATTCCTTTCCAATTAGGGTTTTTAACCAATTTTGTGCTTCGAATAGGTGTGTTTGTGTCGTACGATTAACATTTAGGTCATTTTCGGCCTCCCTAGGCTAATTCTTGTCCAATTAGCATTTTTAACCAATCTTGTGCATCTAATAGATGTGTTTGTGTCCATTGGATGAACATTTAGGTCATTTGATTCCTACCTAGGTTTATTCTTGTCCAATTAGGGTTTTTAACCAATCTTTGACATCGAATAAGTTCGTTTGTGTCATTGAATGAACATTTAGTTCATTTTCGTCCTCCATAGGCTTATTCATGTCCAATTAGGGTTTTTAACAAATCTAGTGCATCCAATCGGTGTGTTTGTGTCATTGGATGAACATTTATGTCATTTTCGTCCTCCCTAGGCTTATTCTTGTCCAATTAGGGTTTTTAACCAATCTTGTGCATCCAATAGGTGTGTTTGTGTCATTGGATGAACATTTAGGTCATTTTCGTCCTCCCTAGGCTTATTCTTGTCCAATTAGGGTTTTTAACCATTCTTGTGCATCGAATAGGAGTTTTTGTGTCATTGGATTAACATTAAGGTCATTTTCTTCCTCCATAGGCTTATTCTTGTTCAATTAGGGTTTTTAACCAATTTTGTGCATCCGATAGGTGCTTTGTGTCAAAGGATGAACATTTAGGTCATTTTCGTCCTCCCAAGTCTTAATCTTGTCCAATTAGGGTTTTGCACCAATCTTGTGCATCCAATAGGTTTTTTTTTTTGTCATTGGAAGAACATTTAGGTCATTTTCGTCCTCCCTAGTCTTAATCTTGTCCATTTACGGTTTTTAACCAATCTTGTGCATCCAATAGGTGTTTTTGTCTCATTGGATGAATATTTAGGTCATTTTCGTCCTCCCTAGTCTTAATCCTGTCCAATTAGTGTTTTTAACCAATCTTTTACATCCAATAGGAGTTTTTGTATCATTGGATGAATATTTAGGTCATTCTCGTCCTCCCAAGTCTTAATGTTGTCCAATTAAGGTTTATAGCCAATCTTGTGCCTCCAATAGGTATTTTTGTGTCATTGGATGATCATTTAGGTGATTTTTGTCCTCCCAAGTCTTAATCTTCTTCTATTAGGGTTTTTAACCAATCTGGTGCATCCAATAGGTGTTTTTGTGTCATTGGATGAACATTTAGGTCATTTTCGTCCTCCATAGTCTTATGCTTGTCCAATTAGGGTTTTTAACAAATCTTGTGCATCCAATAGGTGTTTTTTGTCATAGGATGAACATTTAGGTCATTTTCGTCCTCCCAATTCTTAATCTTGTCCAATTAGGGTTTTTAACCAATCTTGTGCATCCAATAGGTATTTTTGTGTCATTGGATGACCATTTAGGTCATTTTTTTCCTCCCTAGTCTAATTCCTTTCCAAGTAGGGTTCTTAACCCATTTTGTGCTCCCAATAGGTGTGTTTGTGTTATACGATTAACATTTAGGTCATTTTCGACCTCCCTAGGCTAATTCTTGTCAAATTAGCATTTTTAACCAATCTTGTGCATCCAATAGCTGTGTTTGTGTCCATTGGATGAACATTTAGGTCATTTTCTTCCTCCCTAGGCTTATTCTTGTCCAATTAAGGTTTTTAACCAATCTTGTGCATCCAATAGGTGTTTTTGTGTCATTGGATAAACATTTAGGTCATTTTCGTCCTCCCAAGTCTTGATCTTGTCCAATTAGGATTCTTAACCAATCTTGTGAATCCAATAGGAGTTTTTGTGTCATTGGATGAACATTTAGGTCATTTTCGTCCTCCCTAGACTTATTCTTGTCCAATTAGGGTTTTTAACCAATCTTTGCATTGAATAAGTTCGTTAGTGTCATTGGATGAACATTTAGGTCATTTTTGTCCTTCCTAGGCTTAATCTTGTTCAATTAGGGTTTTTAATCTTGTCCTATTATGGTTTTTAACCTATCTTGTGCATCCAATAGGTGTTTTTGTGTCATTGGATGAACATTTAGGTCATTTTCCTCCTCTTTAGGGTTATTCTTGTCCAATTAGGGTTTTTAACCAATCTTGTGCATATAATAGGTGTTTTTGTATCATTGGATGAAGCTTTAGGTCATTTTCGTACTCCCAAGTTTTGATCTTGTCCAATTAGGGTTCTTAACCAATCTTGTGCATCCAATAGGAGTTTTTGTGTCATTGGATTAACATTCGGTCATTTTTGTCCTCCATAGGCTTATTCTTGTCCAATTAAGGTTTTTAACCTATTTTGTGCATCCGTTAGGTGCTTTGTGTCAAAGGATGAACATTTAGGTCATTTTCGTCCTCGCAAGTCTTAATCTTGTCCAATTAGGGTTTGGAACCAATCTTGTGCATCCAATAGGTTTTTTTTTGTCATTGGAAGAACATTTAGGTCATTTTCGTTCTCCCTAGTCTTAATCTTGTCCAATTAGGGTTTTTAACCAATCTTATGCATCCAATAGGTGTTTTTTTGTCATTGGATGAACATTTAGGTCATTTTCGTCCTCCCTAGTATTAATGTTGTCCAATTAGGGTTTTTAACCAATCTTGTGCATCCAATAGGTGTGTTTGTGTCACTGGATGAACATTTAGGTCATTTTCGTCCTCTATAGGCTTATTCTTGTCCAATTAGGGTTTTTAACCAATCTTGTGCATACAATAGGTGTTTTTGTGCCATTGGATGAAGATTTAGGTCATTTTCGTCCTCCCAAGTCTTAATCTTGTCCAATTAGGGTTTTTAACCAATCTTGTGCATCCAATAGGTGTTTTTGTCCATTGGATGAACATTTAGGTCATTTTCGTCCTCCCTAGTCTTAATCCTGTCCAATTAGTGTTTTTAACCAATCTTTTACATCCAATAGGAGTTTTTGTATCATTGGATGAATATTTAGGTCATTCTCGTCCTCCCAAGTCTTAATGTTGTCCAATTAAGGTTTATAGCCAATCTTGTGCTTCCAATAGGTATTTTTGTGTCATTGGATGATCATTTAGGTGATTTTTGTCCTCCCAAGTCTTAATCTTCTTCTATTAGGGTTTTTAACCAATCTGGTGCATCCAATAGGTGTTTTTGTGTCATTGGATGAACATTTAGGTCATTTTCGTCCTCCCTAGCCTTATTCTTGTCCAATTAGGGTTTTTAACCATTCTTGTGCATCCAATAGGTGTTTTTTGTCATAGGATGAACATTTAGGTCATTTTCGTCCTCCCAATTCTTAATCTTGTCCAATTAGGGTTTTTAACCAATCTTGTGCATCCAATAGGTATTTTTGTATCACTGGATGAACATTTAGGTCATTTTCGTCCTCCCAAGTCTTAATCCTGTCCAATTAGGGTTTTTAACCACTCTTGTGCATCGAATAAGTTCGTTAGTGTCATTGGATGAACATTTAGGTTATTTTCGTCCTCCCTAGGCTTATTCTTGTCCAATTAGGGTGTTTTAACCAATCTTGTGCACTGAATAAGTTCGTTTGTGGCATTGGATGAACATTTAGGTCATTTTTGTCCTCCCTGGGCTTAATCTTGTCCAATTAGGGTTTTTACCAATCATGTGCTTCTAATAGGTGTTTTTGTGTCATTGGATTAACATTTAGGTCATTTTCGTCCTCCATAGGCTTATTCTTGTCCAAATAGGGTTTTTAACCAATTTTGTGCATCCGATAGGTGCTTTGTGTCAAAGGATGAACATTTAGGTCATTTTCGTCCTCCCAAGGCTAATTCTTGTCCAATTAGCATTTTTAACCAATCTTTTGCATCCAATAGGTGTGTTTGTGTCATAGGATTAACATTTAGGTCATTTTCGTCCTCCCTAATCTTAATCTTGTCCAATTAGGGTTTTCAACAAATCTTGTGCATCCAATAGGTGTGTTTGTGTCATTGGATGAACATTTAGGTCATTTTCGTCCTCCCTAGGGTTATTCTTGTCCAATTAGGGTTTTTAATCAATCTTGTGCATCGAATAAGTTCGTTTGTGTCATTGGATGAACATTTAGGTCATTTCTGTCCTCCCAAGGCTTAATATTGTCCAATTAGGGTGTTTAACCAATCTTGTGCATCGAATAAGTTCGTTTGTGTCATTGGATGAACATTTAGGTCATTTTTGTCCTCCCAAGGCTTAATATTGTCCAATTAGGGATTTTACCAATCTTGTGCATCTAATAGGTGTTTTTGTATCATTGGATGAAAATTTAGGTCATTTTCGTCCTCCCAAGTCTTAATCTTGTCCAATTAGGGTTTTTAACCAATCTTGTGCATCCAATAGGTCTTTTAGTATCATTGGATGAACATTTAGGTCATTTTCGTCCTCTACAGCCTTATTCTTGTATAATTAGGGTTTTTAACCAATCATGTGCATCGAATAAGTTCGTTTCGGTCATTGGATGAACATTTAGGTCATTTTCGTCCTCCAAAGGCTTATTCTTGTCCAATTAGAATTTTTAAAAAATCTTTTGCATCCAAAACGTGTTTTTTTGTCATTGGATGAACATTTAGGTCATTTTCTTCGTCCCAAGTCTTAGTCTTGTCCAACTAGGGTTTCTAACCAATCTTGTGCATCCAATAGGTATTTTTGTGTCATTGGACGAACATTTATGTCATTTGCGTCCTCCCTAGGCTAAATCTTGTCCAATTAGGTGATTTTCAACCTCCCTAGGCTTATTCTTGTCCAATTAGGGTTTTTAACCAATCTTGTGCATCGAATAAGTTCGTTTGTGTCATTGGATTAACATTTATGTCATTTTTGTCCTCCCTACGCTTAATCTTGTCCAATTAGGGTTTTTACCAATCTTGTGCATCTAATAGGGGTTTTTGTACAATTGGATGAAATTTAGGTCATTTTCGTCCTCCCAAGTATTAATCATGTCCAATTAGCGTTTTTAGCCAATCTTGTGCATACAGTTGGTGTGTTTGTGTCATTGGATGAACATTTAGGTAATGTTCGTGCTCCCAAGGCTAATTCTTGTTCAATTAGGGTTTTTAACCAATCTTGTGCATCAAATAAGTTCGTTAGAGTCATTGGATGAACATTTAGGTCATTTTCGTCCTCCCTAGGCTTATTCTTGTCCAATTAGGGTTTTTAACCAATCTTGTGCATCCAATAGGAGTTTTTGTGTCATTGGATTAACATTTAGGTCATTTTCGTCCTCCATAAGCTTATTCTTGTCCAATTAGGGTTTTTAACCTATCTTGTGCATCCGATACGTGTTTTGTGTCGAAGGATGATCATTTAGGTCATTCTCGTCCTCCCAAGTCTTAATCTTGTCCAATTAGGGTTTTTAACCAATCTTGTGCATCCAATAGGTTTTTTTTTTTTCATTGCATGAACATTTAGGTCATTTTCGTCCTCCCTAATATTAATCTTGTCCAATTAGGTTTTTTAACCAATCTTGTGCATCCAATAGGAGTTTTTGTATCATTGGATGAATATTTAGGTCATTTTCGTCCTCCATAGGCTTATTCTTGTCCAATTAGGGTTTTTAACCAATCTTGTGCATCCAATAGGTGTTTTTTTGTCATTGGATGAACATTTAGGTCATTTTCGTCCTCCCTAGTATTAATGTTGTCCAATTAGGGTTTTTAACCAATCTTGTGCATCCAATAGGTGTGTTTGTGTCACTGGATGAACATTTAGGTCATTTTCGTCCTCTATAGGCTTATTCTTGTCCAATTAGGGTTTTTAACCAATCTTGTGCATACAATAGGTGTGTTTGTGCCATTGGATGAAGATTTAGGTCATTTTCGTCCTCCCAAGTCTTAATCTTGTCCAATTAGGGTTTTTAACCAATCTTGTGCATCCAATAGGAGTTTTTGTGTCATTGGATGAATATTTAGGTCATTTTCGTCCTCCCAAGTCTTAATCTTGTCCAATTAAGGTTTTTAGCCAATCTTGTGCTTCCAATAGGTATTTTTGTGTCATTGGATGATCATTTAGGTCATTTTCGTCCTCCCAAGTCTTAATCTTGTCCAATTAGGGTTTTTAACCAATCTTGTGCATCCAATAGGTGTTTTTGTGTCATTGGATGAACATTTAGGTCATTTTCGTCCTCCATAGGCTTATTCTTGTCCAATTAGGGTTTTTAACCAATCATGTGCATCCAATAGGTGTTTTTTTGTCATTGGATGAACATTTAGGTCATTTTCGTCCTCCCTAGTATTAATGTTGTCCAATTAGGATTTTTAACCAATCTTGTGCATCGAATAAGTTCGTTTGGGTCATTGGATGAACATTTAGGTCATTTTCGTCCTCCCTAGGCTTATTCTTGTCCAATTAGGGTTTTTAACCAATGTTGTGCATCGAATAAATTCGTTTGTGTCATTGGATGACCATTTAGGTCATTTTCGTCCTCTCATGTCTTAATCTTGTCCATTTACGGTTTTTAACCAATCTTGTGCATCCAATAGGTGTTTTTGTCTCATTGGATGAACATTTAGGTCATTTTCGTCCTCCCTAGTCTTAATCCTGTCCAATTAGTGTTTTTAACCAATCTTTTACATCCAATAGGAGTTTTTGTATCATTGGATGAATATTTAGGTCATTCTCGTCCTCCCAAGTCTTAATGTTGTCCAATTAAGGTTTATAGCCAATCTTGTGCTTCCAATAGGTATTTTTGTGTCATTGGATGATCATTTAGGTGATTTTTGTCCTCCCAAGTCTTAATCTTCTTCTATTAGGGTTTTTAACCAATCTGGTGCATCCAATAGGTGTTTTTGTGTCATTGGATGAACATTTAGGTCATTTTCGTCCTCCCTAGCCTTATTCTTGTCCAATTAGGGTTTTTAACCATTCTTGTGCATCCAATAGGTGTTTTTTGTCATAGGATGAACATTTAGGTCATTTTCGTCCTCCCAATTCTTAATCTTGTCCAATTAGGGTTTTTAACCAATCTTGTGCATCCAATAGGTATTTTTGTATCACTGGATGAACATTTAGGTCATTTTCGTCCTCCCAAGTCTTAATTCTGTCCAATTAGGGTTTTTAACCACTCTTGTGCATCGAATAAGTTCGTTAGTGTCATTGGATGAACATTTAGGTTATTTTCGTCCTCCCTAGGCTTATTCTTGTCCAATTAGGGTGTTTTAACCAATCTTGTGCACTGAATAAGTTCGTTTGTGGCATTGGATGAACATTTAGGTCATTTTTGTCCTCCCTGGGCTTAATCTTGTCCAATTAGGGTTTTTACCAATCATGTGCTTCTAATAGGTGTTTTTGTGTCATTGGATTAACATTTAGGTCATTTTCGTCCTCCATAGGCTTATTCTTGTCCAAATAGGGTTTTTAACCAATTTTGTGCATCCGATAGGTGCTTTGTGTCAAAGGATGAACATTTAGGTCATTTTCGTCCTCCCAAGGCTAATTCTTGTCCAATTAGCATTTTTAACCAATCTTTTGCATCCAATAGGTGTGTTTGTGTCATAGGATTAACATTTAGGTCATTTTCGTCCTCCCTAATCTTAATCTTGTCCAATTAGGGTTTTCAACAAATCTTGTGCATCCAATAGGTGTGTTTGTGTCATTGGATGAACATTTAGGTCATTTTCGTCCTCCCTAGGGTTATTCTTGTCCAATTAGGGTTTTTAATCAATCTTGTGCATCGAATAAGTTCGTTTGTGTCATTGGATGAACATTTAGGTCATTTCTGTCCTCCCAAGGCTTAATATTGTCCAATTAGGGTTTTTAACCAATCTTGTGCATCGAATAAGTTCGTTTGTGTCATTGGATAAACATTTAGGTCATTTTTGTCCTCCCAAGGCTTAATATTGTCCAATTAGGGATTTTACCAATCTTGTGCATCTAATAGGTGTTTTTGTATCATTGGATGAAAATTTAGGTCATTTTCGTCCTCCCAAGTCTTAATCTTGTCCAATTAGGGTTTTTAACCAATCTTGTGCATCCAATAGGTCTTTTAGTATCATTGGATGAACATTTAGGTCATTTTCGTCCTCTACAGCCTTATTCTTGTATAATTAGGGTTTTTAACCAATCATGTGCATCGAATAAGTTCGTTTCGGTCATTGGATGAACATTTAGGTCATTTTCGTCCTCCAAAGGCTTATTCTTGTCCAATTAGAATTTTTAAAAAATCTTTTGCATCCAAAACGTGTTTTTTTGTCATTGGATGAACATTTAGGTCATTTTCTTCGTCCCAAGTCTTAGTCTTGTCCAACTAGGGTTTCTAACCAATCTTGTGCATCCAATAGGTATTTTTGTGTCATTGGACGAACATTTATGTCATTTGCGTCCTCCCTAGGCTAAATCTTGTCCAATTAGGTGATTTTCAACCTCCCTAGGCTTATTCTTGTCCAATTAGGGTTTTTAACCAATCTTGTGCATCGAATAAGTTCGTTTGTGTCATTGGATTAACATTTATGTCATTTTTGTCCTCCCTACGCTTAATCTTGTCCAATTAGGGTTTTTACCAATCTTGTGCATCTAATAGGGGTTTTTGTACAATTGGATGAAATTTAGGTCATTTTCGTCCTCCCAAGTATTAATCATGTCCAATTAGCGTTTTTAGCCAATCTTGTGCATACAGTTGGTGTGTTTGTGTCATTGGATGAACATTTAGGTCATGTTCGTGCTCCCAAGGCTAATTCTTGTTCAATTAGGGTTTTTAACCAATCTTGTGCATCAAATAAGTTCGTTAGAGTCATTGGATGAACATTTAGGTCATTTTCGTCCTCCCTAGGCTTATTCTTGTCCAATTAGGGTTTTTAACCAATCTTGTGCATCCAATAGGAGTTTTTATGTCATTGGATGAATATTTAGGTCATTTTCGTCCTCCCAAGTCTTAATCTTGTCCAATTAAGGTTTTTAGCCAATCTTGTGCTTCCAATAGGTATTTTTGTGTCATTGGATGATCATTTAGGTCATTTTCGTTGTCCCAAGTCTTAATCTTATCCAATTAGGGTTTTTAACCAATCTTGTGCATCCAATAGGTTTTGTTTTCATTGGATGAACATTTAGGTCATTTTCGTCCTCCCTGATATTAATGTTGTCCAATTAGGGTTTTTAATCAATCTTGTGCATCCAATAGGAATTTTTGTATCATTGGATGAATATTTAGGTCATTTTCGTCCTCCCAAGTCTTAATCTTGTCAAATTAAGGTTTTTAGCCAATCTTGTGCTTCCAATAGGTATTTTTGTGTCATTGGATGATCATTTAGGTCATTTTCGTCCTCCCAAGTCTTAATCTTGTCCAATTAGGGTTTTTAACCAATCTTGTGCATCCAATAGGTGTTTTTGTGTCATTGGATGAACATTTAGGTCATTTTCGTCCTCCATAGGCTTATTCTTGTCCAATTAGGGTTTTTAACCAATCATGTGCATCCAATAGGTGTTTTTTTGTCATTGGATGAACATTTAGGTCATTTTCGTCCTCCCTAATATTAATGTTGTCCAATTAGGGTTTTTAATCAATCTTGTGCATCCAATAGGAATTTTTGTATCATTGGATGAATATTTAGGTCATTTTCGTCCTCCCAAGTCTTAATCTTGTCCAATTAAGGTTTTTAGCCAATCTTGTGCTTCCAATAGGTATTTTTGTGTCATTGGATGATCATTTAGGTCATTTTCGTCCTCCCAAGTCTTAATCTTGTCCAATTAGGGTTTTTAACCAATCTTGTGCATCCAATAGGTGTTTTTGTGTCATTGGATGAACATTTAGGTCATTTTCGTCCTCCCTAGTCTTATTCTTGTCCAATTAGGGTTTTTAACCAATCATGTGCATCCAATAGGTGTTTTTTTGTCATTGGATGAACATTTAGGTCATTTTCGTCCTCCCTAGTATTAATGTTGTCCAATTAGGGTTTTTAACCAATCTTGTGCATCGAATAAGTTCGTTTGGGTCATTGGATGAACATTTAGGTCATTTTCGTCCTCCCTAGGCTTATTCTTGTCCAATTAGGGTTTTTAACCAATGTTGTGCATTGAATAAATTCGTTTGTGTCATTGGATGACCATTTAGGTCATTTTCGTCCTCTCATGTCTTAATCTTGTCCATTTACGGTTTTTAACCAATCTTGTGCATCCAATAGGTGTTTTTGTCTCATTGGATGAACATTTAGGTCATTTTCGTCCTCCCAAGTCTTAATCTTGTCCAATTAGGGTTTTTAACCAATCTTGTGCATCCAATAGGAGTTTTTATGTCATTGGATGAATATTTAGGTCATTTTCGTCTTCCCAAGTCTTAATCTTGTCCAATTAAGGTTTTTAGCCAATCTTGTGCTTCCAATAGGTATTTTTGTGTCATTGGATGATCATTTAGGTCATTTTCGTTGTCCCAAGTCTTAATCTTATCCAATTAGGGTTTTTAACCAATCTTGTGCATCCAATAGGTTTTGTTTTCATTGGATGAACATTTAGGTCATTTTCGTCCTCCCTAATATTAATGTTGTCCAATTAGGGTTTTTAATCAATCTTGTGCATCCAATAGGAATTTTTGTATCATTGGATGAATATTTAGGTCATTTTCGTCCTCCCAAGTCTTAATCTTGTCAAATTAAGGTTTTTAGCCAATCTTGTGCTTCCAATAGGTATTTTTGTGTCAATGGATGATCATTTAGGTCATTTTCGTCCTCCCAAGTCTTAATCTTGTCCAATTAGGGTTTTTAACCAATCTTGTGCATCCAATAGGTGTTTTTGTGTCATTGGATGAACATTTAGGTCATTTTCGTCCTCCATAGGCTTATTCTTGTCCAATTAGGGTGTTTAACTAATCATGTGCATCCAATAGGTGTTTTTTTGTCATTGGATGAACATTTAGGTCATTTTCGTCCTCCCTAGTATTAATGTTGTCCAATTAGGGTTTTTAACCAATCTTGTGCATCAAATAAGTTCGTTTGGGTCATTGGATGAACATTTAGGTCATTTTCGTCCTCCCTAGGCTTATTCTTGTCCAATTAGGGTTTTTAACCAATGTTGTGCATTGAATAAATTCGTTTGTGTCATTGGATGACCATTTAGGTCATTTTCGTCCTCTCATGTCTTAATCTTGTCCATTTACGGTTTTTAACCAATCTTGTGCATCCAATAGGTGTTTTTGTCTCATTGGATGAACATTTAGGTCATTTTCGTCCTCCCAAGTCTTAATCTTGTCCAATTAGGGTTTTTAACCAATCTTGTGCATCCAATAGGAGTTTTTGTGTCATTGGATTAACATTTAGGTCATTTTCGTCCTCCATAAGCTTATTCTTGTCCAATTAGGGTTTTTAACCTATTTTGTGCATCCGATACGTGTTTTGTGTCGAAGGATGATCATTTAGGTCATTCTCGTCCTCCCAAGTCTTAATCTTGTCCAATTAGGGTTTTTAACCAATCTTGTGCATCCAATAGGTTTTTTTTTTCATTGCATGAACATTTAGGTCATTTTCGTCCTCCCTAGTATTAATCTTGTCCAATTAGGTTTTTTAACCAATCTTGTGCATCCAATAGGAGTTTTTGTATCATTGGATGAATATTTAGGTCATTTTCGTCCTCCATAGGCTTATTCTTGTCCAATTAGGGTTTTTAACCAATCTTGTGCATCCAATAGGTGTTTTTTTGTCATTGGATGAACATTGAGGTCATTTTCGTCCTCCCTAGTATTAATGTTGTCCAATTAGGGTTTTTAACCAATCTTGTGCATCCAATAGGTGTGTTTGTGTCACTGGATGAACATTTAGGTCATTTTCGTCCTCTACGGGCTTATTCTTGTCCAATTTGGGTTTTTAACCAATGTTATGCATTGAATAAATTCGTTTGTGTCATTGGATGACCATTTAGGTCATTTTCGTCCTCTCATGTCTTAATCTTGTCCATTTACGGTTTTTAACCAATCTTGTGCATCCAATAGGTGTTTTTGTCTCATTGGATGAACATTTAGGTCATTTTCGTCCTCCCAAGTCTTAATCTTGTCCAATTAGGGTTTTTAACCAATCTTGTGCATCCAATAGGAGTTTTTGTGTCATTGGATTAACATTTAGGTCATTTTCGTCCTCCATAAGCTTATTCTTGTCCAATTAGGGTTTTTAACCTATCTTGTGCATCCGATACGTGTTTTGTGTCGAAGGATGATCATTTAGGTCATTCTCGTCCTCCCAAGTCTTAATCTTGTCCAATTAGGGTTTTTAACCAATCTTGTGCATCGAATAAGTTCGTTTGGGTCATTGGATGAACATTTAGGTCATTTTCGTCCTCCCTAGGCTTATTCTTGTCCAATTAGGGTTTTTAACCAATGTTGTGCATTGAATAAATTCGTTTGTGTCATTGGATGACCATTTAGGTCATTTTCGTCCTCTCATGTCTTAATCTTGTCCATTTACGGTTTTTAACCAATCTTGTGCATCCAATAGGTGTTTTTGTCTCATTGGATGAACATTTAGGTCATTTTCGTCCTCCCAAGTCTTAATCTTGTCCAATTAGGGATTTTAACCAATCTTGTCCATCCAATAGGAGTTTTTGTGTCATTGGATTAACATTTAGGTCATTTTCGTCCTCCATAAGCTTATTCTTGTCCAATTAGGGTTTTTAACCTATCTTGTGCATCCGATACGTGTTTTGTGTCGAAGGATGATCATTTAGGTCATTCTCGTCCTCCCAAGTCTTAATCTTGTCCAATTAGGGTTTTTAACCAATCTTGTGCATCCAATAGGTTTTTTTTTTTTCATTGCATGAACATTTAGGTCATTTTCGTCCTCCCTAATATTAATCTTGTCCAATTAGGTTTTTTAACCAATCTTGTGCATCCAATAGGAGTTTTTGTATCATTGGATGAATATTTAGGTCATTTTCGTCCTCCATAGGCTTATTCTTGTCCAATTAGGGTTTTTAACCAATCTTGTGCATCCAATAGGTGTTTTTTTGTCATTGGATGAACATTTAGGTCATTTTCGTCCTCCCTAGTATTAATGTTGTCCAATTAGGGTTTTTAACCAATCTTGTGCATCGAATAAGTTCGTTTGGGTCATTGGATGAACATTTAGGTCATTTTCGTCCTCCCAAGTCTTAATCTTGTCCAATTAAGGTTTTTAGCCAATCTTGTGCTTCCAATAGGTATTTTTGTGTCATTGGATGATCATTTAGGTCATTTTCGTCCTCCCAAGTCTTAATCTTGTCCAATTAGGGTTTTTAACCAATCTTGTGCATCCAATAGGTGTTTTTGTGTCATTGGATGATCATTTAGGTCATTTTCGTTGTCCCAAGTCTTAATCTTATCCAATTAGGGTTTTTAACCAATCTTGTGCATCCAATAGGTTTTGTTTTCATTGGATGAACATTTAGGTCATTTTCGTCCTCCCTAATATTAATGTTGTCCAATTAGGGTTTTTAATCAATCTTGTGCATCCAATAGGAATTTTTGTATCATTGGATGAATATTTAGGTCATTTTCGTCCTCCCAAGTCTTAATCTTGTCCAATTAAGGTTTTTAGCCAATCTTGTGCTTCCAATAGGTATTTTTGTGTCATTGGATGAACATTTAGGTCATTTTCGTCCTCCATAGGCTTATTCTTGTCCAATTAGGGTTTTTAACCAATCATGTGCATCCAATAGGTGTTTTTTTGTCATTGGATGAACATTTAGGTCATTTTCGTCCTCCCTAGTATTAATCTTGTCCAATTAGGGTTTTTAACCAATCTTGTGCATCGAATAAGTTCGTTTGGGTCATTGGATGAACATTTAGGTCATTTTCGTCCTCCCTAGGCTTATTCTTGTCCAATTAGGGTTTTTAACCAATGTTGTGCATCGAATAAATTCGTTTGTGTCATTGGATGACCATTTAGGTCATTTTCGTCCTCTCATGTCTTAATCTTGTCCATTTACGGTTTTTAACCAATCTTGTGCATCCAATAGGTGTTTTTGTCTCATTGGATGAACATTTAGGTCATTTTCGTCCTCCCTAGTCTTAATCCTGTCCAATTAGTGTTTTTAACCAATCTTTTACGTCCAATAGGAGTTTTTGTATCATTGCATGAATATTTAGGTCATTCTCGTCCTCCCAAGTCTTAATGTTGTCCAATTAAGGTTTATAGCCAATCTTGTGCCTCCAATAGGTATTTTTGTGTCATTGGATGATCATTTAGGTGATTTTTGTCCTCCCAAGTCTTAATCTTCTTCTATTAGGGTTTTTAACTAATCTGGTGCATCCAATAGCTGTGTTTGTGTCATTGGATGAACATTTAGGTCATTTTCGTCCTCCCTAGGGTTATTCTTGTCCAATTAGGGTTTTTAATCAATCTTGTGCATCGAATAAGTTCGTTTGTGTCATTGGATGAACATTTAGGTCATTTCTGTCCTCCCAAGGCTTAATATTGTCCAATTAGGGTTTTTAACCAATCTTGTGCATCGAATAAGTTCGTTTGTGTCATTGGATGAACATTTAGGTCATTTTTGTCCTCCCAAGGCTTAATATTGTCCAATTAGGGATTTTACCAATCTTGTGCATCTAATAGGTGTTTTTGTATCATTGGATGAAAATTTAGGTCATTTTCGTCCTCCCAAGTCTTAATCTTGTCCAATTAGGGTTTTTAACCAATCTTTTGCATCCAATAGGTCTTTTAGTATCATTGGATGAACATTTAGGTCATTTTCGTCCTCTACAGCCTTATTCTTGTATAATTAGGGTTTTTAACCAATCATGTGCATCGAATAAGTTCGTTTCGGTCATTGGATGAACATTTAGGTCATTTTCGTCCTCCATAGGCTTATTCTTGTCCAATTAGAATTTTTAAAAAATCTTTTGCATCCAAAAGGTGTTTTTTTGTCATTGGATGAACATTTAGGTCATTTTCTTTGTCCCAAGTCTTAGTCTTGTCCAACTAGGGTTTCTAACCAATCTTGTGCATCCAATAGGTGTTTTTGTGTCATTGGACGAACATTTATGTCATTTGCGTCCTCCCTAGGCTAAATCTTGTCCAATTAGGTGATTTTCAACCTCCCTAGGCTTATTCTTGTCCAATTAGGGTTTTTAACCAATCTTGTGCATCGAATAAGTTCGTTTGTGTCATTGGATTAACATTTATGTCATTTTTGTCCTCCCTACGCTTAATCTTGTCCAATTAGGGTTTTTACAAATCTTGTGCATCTAAAAGGGGTTTTTGTACAATTGGATGAAATTTAGGTCATTTTCGTCCTCCCAAGTATTAATCATGTCCAATTAGCATTTTTAGCCAATCTTGTGCATACAGTTGGTGTGTTTGTGTCATTGGATGAACATTTAGGTCATGTTCGTGCTCCCAAGGCTAATTCTTGTTCAATTAGGGTTTTTAACCAATCTTGTGCATCAAATAAGTTCGTTAGAGTCATTGGATGAACATTTAGGTCATTTTCGTCCTCCCTAGGCTTATTCTGGTCCAATTAGGGTTTTTAACCAATCTTGTGCTTACAATAGGTGTTTTTGTGTCATTGGATGAAGATTTAGGTCATTTTCGTCCTCCCAAGTCTTAATCTTGTCCAATTAGGGTTTTTAACCAATCTTGTGCATCCAATAGGAGTTTTTGTGTCATTGGATTAACATTTAGGTCATTTTCGTCCTCCATAAGCTTATTCTTGTCCAATTAGGGTTTTTAACCTATTTTGTGCATCCGATACGTGTTTTGTGTCGAAGGATGATCATTTAGGTCATTCTCGTCCTCCCAAGTCTTAATCTTGTCCAATTAGGGTTTTTAACCAATCTTGTGCATCCAATAGGTTTTTTTTTTCATTGCATGAACATTTAGGTCATTTTCGTCCTCCCTAGTATTAATCTTGTCCAATTAGGTTTTTTAACCAATCTTGTGCATCCAATAGGAGTTTTTGTATCATTGGATGAATATTTAGGTCATTTTCGTCCTCCATAGGCTTATTCTTGTCCAATTAGGGTTTTTAACCAATCTTGTGCATCCAATAGGTGTTTTTTTGTCATTGGATGAACATTGAGGTCATTTTCGTCCTCCCTAGTATTAATGTTGTCCAATTAGGGTTTTTAACCAATCTTGTGCATCCAATAGGTGTGTTTGTGTCACTGGATGAACATTTAGGTCATTTTCGTCCTCTACGGGCTTATTCTTGTCCAATTTGGGTTTTTAACCAATGTTATGCATTGAATAAATTCGTTTGTGTCATTGGATGACCATTTAGGTCATTTTCGTCCTCTCATGTCTTAATCTTGTCCATTTACGGTTTTTAACCAATCTTGTGCATCCAATAGGTGTTTTTGTCTCATTGGATGAACATTTAGGTCATTTTCGTCCTCCCAAGTCTTAATCTTGTCCAATTAGGGTTTTTAACCAATCTTGTGCATCCAATAGGAGTTTTTGTGTCATTGGATTAACATTTAGGTCATTTTCGTCCTCCATAAGCTTATTCTTGTCCAATTAGGGTTTTTAACCTATCTTGTGCATCCGATACGTGTTTTGTGTCGAAGGATGATCATTTAGGTCATTCTCGTCCTCCCAAGTCTTAATCTTGTCCAATTAGGGTTTTTAACCAATCTTGTGCATCGAATAAGTTCGTTTGGGTCATTGGATGAACATTTAGGTCATTTTCGTCCTCCCTAGGCTTATTCTTGTCCAATTAGGGTTTTTAACCAATGTTGTGCATTGAATAAATTCGTTTGTGTCATTGGATGACCATTTAGGTCATTTTCGTCCTCTCATGTCTTAATCTTGTCCATTTACGGTTTTTAACCAATCTTGTGCATCCAATAGGTGTTTTTGTCTCATTGGATGAACATTTAGGTCATTTTCGTCCTCCCAAGTCTTAATCTTGTCCAATTAGGGATTTTAACCAATCTTGTCCATCCAATAGGAGTTTTTGTGTCATTGGATTAACATTTAGGTCATTTTCGTCCTCCATAAGCTTATTCTTGTCCAATTAGGGTTTTTAACCTATCTTGTGCATCCGATACGTGTTTTGTGTCGAAGGATGATCATTTAGGTCATTCTCGTCCTCCCAAGTCTTAATCTTGTCCAATTAGGGTTTTTAACCAATCTTGTGCATCCAATAGGTTTTTTTTTTTCATTGCATGAACATTTAGGTCATTTTCGTCCTCCCTAGTATTAATCTTTTCCAATTAGGTTTTTTAACCAATCTTGTGCATCCAATAGGAGTTTTTGTATCATTGGATGAATATTTAGGTCATTTTCGTCCTCCATAGGCTTATTCTTGTCCAATTAGGGTTTTTAACCAATCTTGTGCATCCAATAGGTGTTTTTTTGTCATTGGATGAACATTTAGGTCATTTTCGTCCTCCCTAGTCTTAATGTTGTCCAATTAGGGTTTTTAACCAATCTTGTGCATCCAATAGGTGTGTTTGTGTCACTGGATGAACATTTAGGTCATTTTCGTCCTCTATAGGCTTATTCTTGTCCAATTAGGGTTTTTAACCAATCTTGTGCATACAATAGGTGTTTTTGTGCCATTGGATGAAGATTTAGGTCATTTTCGTCCTCCCAAGTCTTAATCTTGTCCAATTAGGGTTTGGAACCAATCTTGTGCATCCAATAGGTTTTTTTTTGTCATTGGAAGAACATTTAGGTCATTTTCGTCCTCCCTAGTCTTAATCTTGTCCAATTAGGGTTTTTAACCAATCTTGTGCATCCAATAGGTATTTTTGTGTCATTGGGATACCATTTAGGTCATTTTCGTCCTCCCTAGGCTAATTCCTTTCCAATTAGGGTTTTTAACCAATCTTGTGCATCGAATAAGTTCGTTTGGGTCATTGGATGAACATTTAGGTCATTTTCGTCCTCCCTAGGCTTATTCTTGTCCAATTAGGGTTTTTAACCAATGTTGTGCATCGAATAAATTCGTTTGTGTCATTGGATGACCATTTAGGTCATTTTCGTCCTCTCATGTCTTAATCTTGTCCATTTACGGTTTTTAACCAATCTTGTGCATCCAATAGGTGTTTTTGTGTCATTGGATGAACATTTAGGTCATTTTCGTCCTCCATAGGCTTATTCTTGTCCAATTAGGGTGTTTAACTAATCATGTGCATCCAATAGGTGTTTTTTTGTCATTGGATGAACATTTAGGTCATTTTCGTCCTCCCTAGTATTAATGTTGTCCAATTAGGGTTTTTAACCAATCTTGTGCATCGAATAAGTTCGTTTGGGTCATTGGATGAACATTTAGGTCATTTTCGTCCTCCCTAGGCTTATTCTTGTCCAATTAGGGTTTTTAACCAATGTTGTGCATTGAATAAATTCGTTTGTGTCATTGGATGACCATTTAGGTCATTTTCGTCCTCTCATGTCTTAATCTTGTCCATTTACGGTTTTTAACCAATCTTGTGCATCCAATAGGTGTTTTTGTCTCATTGGATGAACATTTAGGTCATTTTCGTCCTCCCAAGTCTTAATCTTGTCCAATTAGGGTTTTTAACCAATCTTGTGCATCCAATAGGAGTTTTTATGTCATTGGATGAATATTTAGGTCATTTTCGTCTTCCCAAGTCTTAATCTTGTCCAATTAAGGTTTTTAGCCAATCTTGTGCTTCCAATAGGTATTTTTGTGTCATTGGATGATCATTTAGGTCATTTTCGTTGTCCCAAGTCTTAATCTTATCCAATTAGGGTTTTTAACCAATCTTGTGCATCCAATAGGTTTTGTTTTCATTGGATGAACATTTAGGTCATTTTCGTCCTCCCTAATATTAATGTTGTCCAATTAGGGTTTTTAATCAATCTTGTGCATCCAATAGGAATTTTTGTATCATTGGATGAATATTTAGGTCATTTTCGTCCTCCCAAGTCTTAATCTTGTCAAATTAAGGTTTTTAGCCAATCTTGTGCTTCCAATAGGTATTTTTGTGTCATTGGATGATCATTTAGGTCATTTTCGTCCTCCCAAGTCTTAATCTTGTCCAATTAGGGTTTTTAACCAATCTTGTGCATCCAATAGGTGTTTTTGTGTCATTGGATGATCATTTAGGTCATTTTCGTTGTCCCAAGTCTTAATCTTATCCAATTAGGGTTTTTAACCAATCTTGTGCATCCAATAGGTTTTGTTTTCATTGGATGAACATTTAGGTCATTTTCGTCCTCCCTAATATTAATGTTGTCCAATTAGGGTTTTTAATCAATCTTGTGCATCCAATAGGAATTTTTGTATCATTGGATGAATATTTAGGTCATTTTCGTCCTCCCAAGTCTTAATCTTGTCCAATTAAGGTTTTTAGCCAATCTTGTGCTTCCAATAGGTATTTTTGTGTCATTGGATGAACATTTAGGTCATTTTCGTCCTCCATAGGCTTATTCTTGTCCAATTAGGGTTTTTAACCAATCATGTGCATCCAATAGGTGTTTTTTTGTCATTGGATGAACATTTAGGTCATTTTCGTCCTCCCTAGTATTAATGTTGTCCAATTAGGGTTTTTAACCAATCTTGTGCATCGAATAAGTTCGTTTGGGTCATTGGATGAACATTTAGGTCATTTTCGTCCTCCCTAGGCTTATTCTTGTCTAATTAGGGTTTTTAACCAATGTTGTGCATCGAATAAATTCGTTTGTGTCATTGGATGACCATTTAGGTCATTTTCGTCCTCTCATGTCTTAATCTTGTCCATTTACGATTTTTAACCAATCTTGTGCATCCAATAGGTGTTTTTGTCTCATTGGATGAACATTTAGGTCATTTTCGTCCTCCCTAGTCTTAATCCTGTCCAATTAGTGTTTTTAACCAATCTTTTACATCCAATAGGAGTTTTTGTATCATTGGATGAATATTTAGGTCATTCTCGTCCTCCCAAGTCTTAATGTTGTCCAATTAAGGTTTATAGCCAATCTTGTGCCTCCAATAGGTATTTTTGTGTCATTGGATGATCATTTAGGTGATTTTTGTCCTCCCAAGTCTTAATCTTCTTCTATTAGGGTTTTTAACCAATCTGGTGCATCCAATAGGTGTTTTTGTGTCATTGGATGAACATTTAGGTCATTTTCGTCCTCCATAGGCTTATGCTTGTCCAATTAGGGTTTTTAACAAATCTTGTGCATCCAATAGGTGTTTTTTGTCATAGGATGAACATTTAGGTCATTTTCGTCCTCCCAATTCTTAATCTTGTCCAATTAGGGTTTTTAACCAATCTTGTGCATCCAATAGGTGTTTTTGTGTCATTGGATGAACATTTAGGTCTTTTTCGTCCTCCCAAGTCTTAATCTTGTCCAATTAGGGTTTTTATCCAATCTTGTCGAATTAGGGTTTTTAACCAATCTTGTGCATCGAATAAGTTCGTTTGGGTCATTGGAGGAACATTTAGTTTATTTTTGTCCTCCCTAGGTTTAATCTTGTCCAATTAGGGTTTTTAACCAATCTTGTGCATCCAATAGGTATTTTTGTGTCATTGGATGACCATTTAGGTCATTTTTGTCCTCCCTAGTCTAATTCCTTTCCAAGTAGGGTTTTTAACCCATTTTGTGCTCCCAATAGGTGTGTTTGTGTTTGTGTTATACGATTAACATTTAGGTCATTTTCGACCTCCCTAGGCTAATTCTTGTCAAATTAGCATTTTTAACCAATCTTGTGCATCCAATAGCTGTGTTTGTGTCCATTGGATGAACATTTAGGTCATTTTCTTCCTCCCTAGGCTTATTCTTGTCCAATTAAGGTTTTTAACCAATCTTGTGCATCCAATAGGTGTTTTTGTGTCATTGGATGAACATTTAGGTCATT
Organism: Cicer judaicum; assembly: GCA_037974835.1. NCBI lineage: Eukaryota > Viridiplantae > Streptophyta > Magnoliopsida > Fabales > Fabaceae > Cicer > Cicer judaicum. The sequence goes on along the minus strand of JBBPBS010001150.1, from coordinate 55,916 downwards.
TTCGTCCTCCCAAGTCTTGATCTTGTCCAATTAGGGTTTTTAACCAATCTTTGCATTGAATAAGTTCGTTAGTGTCATTGGATGAACATTTAGGTCATTTTTGTCCTTCCTAGGCTTAATCTTGTTCAATTAGGGTTTTTAATCTTGTCCTATTATGGTTTTTAACCAATCTTGTGCATCCAATACGTGTTTTTGTGTCATTGGATGAACATTTAGGTCATTTTCGTCCTCCATAGGCTTATGCTTGTCCAATTAGGGTTTTTAACGAATCTTGTGCATCCAATAGGTGTTTTTTGTCATAGGATGAACATTTAGGTCATTTTCGTCCTCCCAATTCTTAATCTTGTCCAATTAGGGTTTTTAACCAATCTTGTGCATCCAATAGGTATTTTTGTGTCATTGGATGACTATTTAGGTCATTTTTTTCCTCCCTAGTCTAATTCCTTTCCAAGTAGGGTTCTTAACCCATTTTGTGCTCCCAATAGGTGTGTTTGTGTTATACGATTAACATTTAGGTCATTTTCAACCTCCCTAGGCTAATTCTTGTCAAATTAGCATTTTTAACCAATCTTGTGCATCCAATAGCTGTGTTTCTGTCCATTGGATGAACATTTAGGTCATTTTCTTCCTCCCTAGGCTTATTCTTGTCCAATTAAGGTTTTTAACCAATCTTGTGCATCCAATAGGTGTTTTTGTGTCATTGGATGAACATTTAGGTCATTTTCGTCCTCCCAAGTCTTGATCTTGTCCAATTAGGATTCTTAACCAATCTTGTGCATCCAATAGGAGTTTTTGTGTCATTGGATGAACATTTAGGTCATTTTCGTCCTCCCTAGACTTATTCTTGTCCAATTAGGGTTTTTAACCAATCTTTGCATTGAATAAGTTCGTTAGTGTCATTGGATGAACATTTAGGTCATTTTTGTCCTTCCTAGGCTTAATCTTGTTCAATTAGGGTTTTTAATCTTGTCCTATTATGGTTTTTAACCTATCTTGTGCATCCAATAGGTGTTTTTGTGTCATTGGATGAACATTTAGGTCATTTTCCTCCTCTTTAGGGTTATTCTTGTCCAATTAGGGTTTTTAACCAATCTTGTGCATATAATAGGTGTTTTTGTATCATTGGATGAAGCTTTAGGTCATTTTCGTACTCCCAAGTTTTGATCTTGTCCAATTAGGGTTCTTAACCAATCTTGTGCATCCAATAGTAGTTTTTGTGTCATTGGATTAACATTCGGTCATTTTTGTCCTCCATAGGCTTATTCTTGTCCAATTAAGGTTTTTAACCTATTTTGTGCATCCGATAGGTGCTTTGTGTCAAAGGATGAACATTTAGGTCATTTTCGTCCTCGCAAGTCTTAATCTTGTCCAATTAGGGTTTGGAACCAATCTTGTGCATCCAATAGGTTTTTTTTTGTCATTGGAAGAACATTTAGGTCATTTTCGTCCTCCCTAGTCTTAATCTTGTCCAATTAGGGTTTTTAACCAATCTTATGCATCCAATAGGTGATTTTTTGTCATTGGATGAACATTTAGGTCATTTTCGTCCTCCCTAGTATTAATGTTGTCCAATTAGGGTTTTTAACCAATCTTGTGCATCCAATAGGTGTGTTTGTGTCACTGGATGAACATTTAGGTCATTTTCGTCCTCTATAGGCTTATTCTTGTCCAATTAGGGTTTTTAACCAATCTTGTGCATACAATAGGTGTTTTTGTGCCATTGGATGAAGATTTAGGTCATTTTCGTCCTCCCAAGTCTTAATCTTGTCCAATTAGGGTTTTTAACCAATCTTGTGCATCCAATAGGTGTTTTTGTCTCATTGGATGAACATTTAGGTCATTTTCGTCCTCCCTAGTCTTAATCCTGTCCAATTAGGGTTTTTAACCAATCTTTTACATCCAATAGGAGTTTTTGTATCATTGGATGAATATTTAGGTCATTCTCGTCCTCCCAAGTCTTAATGTTGTCCAATTAAGGTTTATAGCCAATCTTGTGCCTCCAATAGGTATTTTTGTGTCATTGGATGATCATTTAGGTGATTTTTGTCCTCCCAAGTCTTAATCTTCTTCTATTAGGGTTTTTAACCAATCTGGTGCATCCAATAGGTGTTTTTGTGTCATTGGATGAACATTTAGGTCATTTTCGTCCTCCATAGGCTTATGCTTGTCCAATTAGGGTTTTTAACAAATCTTGTGCATCCAATAGGTGTTTTTTGTCATAGGATGAACATTTAGGTCATTTTCGTCCTCGCAATTCTTAATCTTGTCCTATTAGGGTTTTTAACCAATCTTGTGCATCCAATAGGTGTTTTTGTGTCATTGGATGAACATTTAGGTCATTTTCGTCCTCCCAAGTCTTAATCTTGTCCAATTAGGGTTTTTATCCAATCTTGTCGAATTAGGGTTTTTAACCAATCTTGTGCATCGAATAAGTTCGTTTGGGTCATCGGAGGAACATTTAGTTTATTTTTGTCCTTCCAAGTCTTGATCTTGTCCAATTAGGGTTCTTAACCAATCTTGTGCATCCAATAGGAGTTTTTGTGTCATTGGATGAACATTTAGGTCATTTTCGTCCTCCATAGGCTTATGCTTGTCCAATTAGGGTTTTTAACAAATCTTGTGCATCCAATAGGTGTTTTTTGTCATAGGATGAACATTTAGGTCATTTTCGTCCTCGCAATTCTTAATCTTGTCCAATTAGGGTTTTTAACCAATCTTGTGCATCCAATAGGTGTTTTTGTGTCATTGGATGAACATTTAGGTCATTTTCGTCCTCCCAAGTCTTAATCTTGTCCAATTAGGGTTTTTATCCAATCTTGTCGAATTAGGGTTTTTAACCAATCTTGTGCATCGAATAAGTTCGTTTGGGTCATCGGAGGAACATTTAGTTTATTTTTGTCCTTCCAAGTCTTGATCTTGTCCAATTAGGGTTCTTAACCAATCTGGTGCATCCAATAGGTGTTTTTGTGTCATTGGATGAACATTTAGGTCATTTTCGTCCTCCATAGGCTTATGCTTGTCCAATTAGGGTTTTTAACAAATCTTGTGCATCCAATAGGTGTTTTTTGTCATAGGATGAATATTTAGGTCATTTTCGTCCTCCCAATTCTTAATCTTGTCCAATTAGGGTTTTTAACCAATCTTGTGCATCCAATAGGTGTTTTTGTGTCATTGGATGAACATTTAGGTCATTTTCGTCCTCCCAAGTCTTAATCTTGTCCAATTAGGGTTTTTATCCAATCTTGTCGAATTAGGGTTTTTAACCAATCTTGTGCATCGAATAAGTTCGTTTGGGTCATTGGAGGAACATTTAGTTTATTTTTGTCCTCCCTAGGTTTAATCTTGTCCAATTAGGGTTTTTAACCAATCTTGTGCATCCAATACGTATTTTTGTGTCATTGGATGAACATTTAGGTTATTTTCGTCCTCCCAAGTCTTGATCTTGTCCAATTAGGGTTCTTAACCAATCTTGTGCATCCAATAGGAGTTTTTGTGTCATTGGATGAACATTTAGGTCATTTTCCTCCTCTTTAGGGTTATTCTTGTCCAATTAGGGTTTTTAACCAATCTTGTGCATATAATAGGTGTTTTTGTATCATTGGATGAAGATTTAGGTCATTTTCATACTCCCAAGTCTTGATCTTGTCCAAATAGGGTTCTTAACCATTCTTGTGCATCCAATAGGAGTTTTTGTGTCATTGGATTAACATTTAGGTCATTTTCTTCCTCCATAGGCTTATTCTTGTTCAATTAGGGTTTTTAACCAATTTTGTGCATCCGATAGGTGCTTTGTGTCAAAGGATGAACATTTAGGTCATTTTCGTCCTCCCAAGTCTTAATCTTGTCCAATTAGGGTTTTGCACCAATCTTGTGCATCCAATAGGTTTTTTTTTGTCATTGGAAGAACATTTAGGTCATTTTCGTCCTCCCTAGTCTTAATCTTGTCCATTTACGGTTTTTAACCAATCTTGTGCATCCAATAGGTGTTTTTGTCTCATTGGATGAATATTTAGGTCATTTTCGTCCTCCCTAGTCTTAATCCTGTCCAATTAGTGTTTTTAACCAATCTTTTACATCCAATAGGAGTTTTTGTATCATTGGATGAATATTTAGGTCATTCTCGTCCTCCCAAGTCTTAATGTTGTCCAATTAAGGTTTATAGCCAATCTTGTGCCTCCAATAGGTATTTTTGTGTCATTGGATGATCATTTAGGTGATTTTTGTCCTCCCAAGTCTTAATCTTCTTCTATTAGGGTTTTTAACCAATCTGGTGCATCCAATAGGTGTTTTTGTGTCATTGGATGAACATTTAGGTCATTTTCGTCCTCCATAGGCTTATGCTTGTCCAATTAGGGTTTTTAACAAATCTTGTGCATCCAATAGGTGTTTTTTGTCATAGGATGAACATTTAGGTCATTTTCGTCCTTCCAATTCTTAATCTTGTCCAATTAGGGTTTTTAACCAATCTTGTGCATCCAATAGGTATTTTTGTGTCATTGGATGACCATTTAGGTCATTTTTTTCCTCCCTAGTCTAATTCCTTTCCAAGTAGGGTTCTTAACCCATTTTGTGCTCCCAATAGGTGTGTTTGTGTTATACGATTAACATTTAGGTCATTTTCGACCTCCCTAGGCTAATTCTTGTCAAATTAGCATTTTTAACCAATCTTGTGCATCCAATAGCTGTGTTTGTGTCCATTGGATGAACATTTAGGTCATTTTCTTCCTCCCTAGGCTTATTCTTGTCCAATTAAGGTTTTTAACCAATCTTGTGCATCCAATAGGTGTTTTTGTGTCATTGGATGAACATTTAGGTCATTTTCGTCCTCCCAAGTCTTGATCTTGTCCAATTAGGATTCTTAACCAATCTTGTGCATCCAATAGGAGTTTTTGTGTCATTGGATGAACATTTAGGTCATTTTCGTCCTCCCTAGACTTATTCTTGTCCAATTAGTGTTTTTAACCAATCTTTGCATTGAATAAGTTCGTTAGTGTCATTGGATGAACATTTAGGTCATTTTTGTCCTTCCTAGGCTTAATCTTGTTCAATTAGGGTTTTTAATCTTGTCCTATTATGGTTTTTAACCTATCTTGTGCATCCAATAGGTGTTTTTGTGTCATTGGATGAACATTTAGGTCATTTTCCTCCTCTTTAGGGTTATTCTTGTCCAATTAGGGTTTTTAACCAATCTTGTGCATATAATAGGTGTTTTTGTATCATTGGATGAAGCTTTAGGTCATTTTCGTACTCCCAAGTCTTGATCTTGTCCAATTAGGGTTTGGAACCAATCTTGTGCATCCAATAGTTTTTTTTTTGTCATTGGAAGAACATTTAGGTCATTTTCGTCCTCCCTAGTCTTAATCTTGTCCAATTAGGGTTTTTAACCAATCTTGTGCATCCAATAGGAGTTTTTATGTCATTGGATGAATATTTAGGTCATTTTCGTCCTCCCAAGTCTTAATCTTGTCCAATTAAGCTTTTTAGCCAATCTTGTGCTTCCAATAGGTATTTTTGTGTCATTGGATGATCATTTAGGTCATTTTCGTTGTCCCAAGTCTTAATCTTATCCAATTAGGGTTTTTAACCAATCTTGTGCATCCAATAGGTGTGTTTGTGTCACTGGATGAACATTTAGGTCATTTTCGTCCTCTATAGGCTTATTCTTGTCCAATTAGGGTTTTTAACCAATCTTGTGCATACAATAGGTGTTTTTGTGCCATTGGATGAAAATTTAGGTCATTTTCGTCCTCCCAAGTCTTAATCTTGTCCAATTAGGGTTTTTAACCAATCTGGTGCATCCAATAGGCGTTTTTATGTCATTGGATGAATATTTAGGTCATTTTCGTCCTCCCAAGTCTTAATCTTGTCCAATTAAGGTTTTTAGCCAATCTTGTGCTTCCAATAGGTATTTTTGTGTCATTGGATGATCATTTAGGTCATTTTCGTTGTCCCAAGTCTTAATCTTATCCAATTAGGGTTTTTAACCAATCTTGTGCATCCAATAGGTGTGTTTGTGTCACTGGATGAACATTTAGGTCATTTTCGTCCTCTATAGGCTTATTCTTGTCCAATTAGGGTTTTTAACCAATCTTGTGCATACAATAGGTGTTTTTGTGCCATTGGATGAAGATTTAGGTCATTTTCGTCCTCCCAAGTCTTAATCTTGTCCAATTAGGGTTTTTAACCAATCTTGTGCATCCAATAGGAATTTTTGTATCATTGGATGAATATTTAGGTCATTCTCGTCCTCCCAAGTCTTAATGTTGTCCAATTAAGGTTTATAGCCAATCTTGTGCCTCCAATAGGTATTTTTGTGTCATTGGATGATCATTTAGGTGATTTTTGTCCTCCCAAGTCTTAATCTTCTTCTATTAGGGTTTTTAACCAATCTGGTGCATCCAATAGGTGTTTTTGTGTCATTGGATGAAAATTTAGGTCATTTTCGTCCTCCATAGGCTTATGCTTGTCCAATTAGGGTTTTTAACAAATCTTGTGCATCCAATAGGTGTTTTTTGTCATAGGATGAACATTTAGGTCATTTTCGTCCTCCCAATTCTTAATCTTGTCCAATTAGGGTTTTTAACCAATCTTGTGCATCCAATAGGTATTTTTGTGTCATTGGATGACCATTTAGGTCATTTTTTTCCTCCCTAGTCTAATTCCTTTCCAAGTAGGGTTCTTAACCCATTTTGTGCTCCCAATAGGTGTGTTTGTGTTATACGATTAACATTTAGGTCATTTTCGACCTCCCTAGGCTAATTCTTGTCAAATTAGCATTTTTAACCAATCTTGTGCATCCAATAGCTGTGTTTGTGTCCATTGGATGAACATTTAGGTCATTTTCTTCCTCCCTAGGCTTATTCTTGTCCAATTAAGGTTTTTAACCAATCTTGTGCATCCAATAGGTGTTTTTGTGTCATTGGATGAACATTTAGGTCATTTTCGTCCTCCCAAGTCTTCATCTTGTCCAATTAGGATTCTTAACCAATCTTGTGCATCCAATAGGAGTTTTTGTGTCATTGGATGAACATTTAGGTCATTTTCGTCCTCCCTAGACTTATTCTTGTCCAATTAGGGTTTTTAACCAATCTTTGCATTGAATAAGTTCGTTAGTGTCATTGGATGAACATTTAGGTCATTTTTGTCCTTCCTAGGCTTAATCTTGTTCAATTAGGGTTTTTAATCTTGTCCTATTATGGTTTTTAACCTATCTTGTGCATCCAATAGGTGTTTTTGTGTCATTGGATGAACATTTAGGTCATTTTCCTCCTCTTTAGGGTTATTCTTGTCCAATTAGGGTTTTTAACCAATCTTGTGCATATAATAGGTGTTTTTGTATCATTGGATGAAGCTTTAGGTCATTTTCGTACTCCCAAGTTTTGATCTTGTCCAATTAGGGTTCTTAACCAATCTTGTGCATCCAATAGGAGTTTTTGTGTCATTGGATTAACATTCGGTCATTTTTGTCCTCCATAGGCTTATTCTTGTCCAATTAAGGTTTTTAACCTATTTTGTGCATCCGATAGGTGCTTTGTGTCAAAGGATGAACATTTAGGTCATTCTCGTCCTCCCAAGTCTTAATGTTGTCCAATTAAGGTTTATAGCCAATCTTGTGCCTCCAATAGGTATTTTTGTGTCATTGGATGATCATTTAGTTGATTTTTGTCCTCCCAAGTCTTAATCTTCTTCTATTAGGGTTTTTAACCAATCTGGTGCATCCAATAGGTGTTTTTGTGTCATTGGATGAACATTTAGGTCATTTTCGTCCTCCATAGGCTTATGCTTGTCCAATTAGGGTTTTTAACAAATCTTGTGCATCCAATAGGTGTTTTTTGTCATAGGATGAACATTTAGGTCATTTTCGTCCTCCCAATTCTTAATCTTGTCCAATTAGGGTTTTTAACCAATCTTGTGCATCCAATAGGTATTTTTGTGTCATTGGATGACCATTTAGGTCATTTTTTTCCTCCCTAGTCTAATTCCTTTCCAAGTAGGGTTCTTAACCCATTTTGTGCTCCCAATAGGTGTGTTTGTGTTATACGATTAACATTTAGGTCATTTTCGACCTCCCTAGGCTAATTCTTGTCAAATTAGCATTTTTAACCAATCTTGTGCATCCAATAGCTGTGTTTGTGTCCATTGGATGAACATTTAGGTCATTTTCTTCCTCCCTAGGCTTATTCTTGTCCAATTAAGGTTTTTAACCAATCTTGTGCATCCAATAGGTGTTTTTGTGTCATTGGATGAACATTTAGGTCATTTTCGTCCTCCCAAGTCTTGTTCTTGTCCAATTAGGATTCTTAACCAATCTTGTGCATCCAATAGGAGTTTTTGTGTCATTGGATGAACATTTAGGTCATTTTCGTCCTCCCTAGACTTATTCTTGTCCAATTAGGGTTTTTAACCAATCTTTGCATTGAATAAGTTCGTTAGTGTCATTGGATGAACATTTAGGTCATTTTTGTCCTTCCTAGGCTTAATCTTGTTCAATTAGGGTTTTTAATCTTGTCCTATTATGGTTTTTAACCTATCTTGTGCATCCAATAGGTGTTTTTGTGTCATTGGATGAACATTTAGGTCATTTTCCTCCTCTTTAGGGTTATTCTTGTCCAATTAGGGTTTTTAACCAATCTTGTGCATATAATAGGTGTTTTTGTATCATTGGATGAAGCTTTAGGTCATTTTCGTACTCCCAAGTCTTGATCTTGTCCAATTAGGGTTTGGAACCAATCTTGTGCATCCAATAGTTTTTTTTTTGTCATTGGAAGAACATTTAGGTCATTTTCGTCCTCCCTAGTCTTAATCTTGTCCAATTAGGGTTTTTAACCAATCTTGTGCATCCAATAGGAGTTTTTATGTCATTGGATGAATATTTAGGTCATTTTCGTCCACCCAAGTCTTAATCTTGTCCAATTAAGGTTTTTAGCCAATCTTGTGCTTCCAATAGGTATTTTTGTGTCATTGGATGATCATTTAGGTCATTTTCGTTGTCCCAAGTCTTAATCTTATCCAATTACGGTTTTTAACCAATCTTGTGCATCCAATAGGTTTTGTTTTCATTGGATGAACATTTAGGTCATTTTCGTCCTCCCTAATATTATTGTTGTCCATTTAGGGTTTTTAATCAATTTTGTGCATCCAATAGGAATTTTTGTATCATTGGATGAATATTTAGGTCATTTTCGTCCTCCCAAGTCTTAATCTTGTCCAATTAAGGTTTTTAGCCAATCTTGTGCTTCCAATAGGTATTTTTGTGTCATTGGATGATCATTTAGGTCATTTTCGTCCTCCCAAGTCTTAATCTTGTCCAATTAGGGTTTTTAACCAATCTTGTGCATCCAATTGGTGTTTTTGTGTCATTGGGTGAACATTTAGGTCATTTTCGTCCTCCATAGGCTTATTCTTGTCCAATTAGGGTTTTTAACCAATCATGTGCATCCAATAGGTGTTTTTTTGTCATTGGATGAACATTTAGGTCATTTTCGTCCTCCCTAGTATTAATGTTGTCCAATTAGGGTTTTTAACCAATCTTGTGCATCGAATAAGTTCGTTTGGGTCATTGGATGAACATTTAGGTCATTTTCATCCTCCCTAGGCTTATTCTTGTCCAATTAGGGTTTTTAACCAATGTTGTGCATCGAATAAATTCGTTTGCGTCATTGGATGACCATTTAGGTCATTTTCGTCCTCTCATGTCTTAATCTTGTCCATTTACGGTTTTTAACCAATCTTGTGCATCCAATAGGTGTTTTTGTCTCATTGGATGAATATTTAGGTCATTTTCGTCCTCCCTAGTCTTAATCCTGTCCAATTAGTGTTTTTAACCAATCTTTTACATCCAATAGGAGTTTTTGTATCATTGGATGAATATTTAGGTCATTCTCGTCCTCCCAAGTCTTAATGTTGTCCAATTAAGGTTTATAGCCAATCTTGTGCCTCCAATAGGTATTTTTGTGTCATTGGATGATCATTTAGGTGATTTTTGTCCTCCCAAGTCTTAATCTTCTTCTATTAGGGTTTTTAACCAATCTGGTGCATCCAATAGGTGTTTTTGTGTCATTGGATGAACATTTAGGTCATTTTCGTCCTCCATAGGCTTATGCTTGTCCAATTAGGGTTTTTAACAAATCTTGTGCATCCAATAGGTGTTTTTTGTCATAGGATGAACATTTAGGTCATTTTCGTCCTCCCAATTCTTAATCTTGTCCAATTAGGGTTTTTAACCAATCTTGTGCATCCAATAGGTATTTTTGTGTCATTGGATGACCATTTAGGTCATTTTTGTCCTCCCTAGTCTAATTCCTTTCCAATTAGGGTTTTTAACCCATTTTGTGCTCCCAATAGGTGTGTTTGTGTTATACGATTAACATTTAGGTCATTTTCGACCTCCCTAGGCTAATTCTTGTCAAATTAGCATTTTTAACCAATCTTGTGCATCCAATAGCTGTGTTTGTGTCCATTGGATGAACATTTAGGTCATTTTCTTCCTCCCTAGGCTTATTCTTGTCCAATTAAGGTTTTTAACCAATCTTGTGCATCCAATAGGTGTTTTTGTGTCATTGGATGAACATTTAGGTCATTTTCGTCCTCCCAAGTCTTGATCTTGTCCAATTAGGGTTTTTAACCAATCTTTGCATTGAATAAGTTCGTTAGTGTCATTGGATGAACATTTAGGTCATTTTTGTCCTTCCTAGGCTTAATCTTGTTCAATTAGGGTTTTTAATCTTGTCCTATTATGGTTTTTAACCAATCTTGTGCATCCAATACGTGTTTTTGTGTCATTGGATGAACATTTAGGTCATTTTCCTCCTCTTTAGGGTTATTCTTGTCCAATTAGGGTTTTTAACCAATCTTGTGCATATAATAGGTGTTTTTGTATCATTGGATGAAGCTTTAGGTCATTTTCGTACTCCCAAGTCTTGATCTTGTCCAATTAGGGTTTGGAACCAATCTTGTGCATCCAATAGGAGTTTTTGTGTCATTGGATTAACATTCGGTCATTTTTGTCCTCCATAGGCTTATTCTTGTCCAATTAAGGTTTTTAACCTATTTTGTGCATCCGATAGGTGCTTTGTGTCAAAGGATGAACATTTAGGTCATTTTCGTCCTCGCAAGTCTTAATCTTGTCCAATTAGGGTTTGGAACCAATCTTGTGCATCCAATAGGTTTTTTTTTGTCATTGGAAGAACATTTAGGTCATTTTCGTCCTCCCTAGTCTTAATCTTGTCCAATTAGGGTTTTTAACCAATCTTATGCATCCAATAGGTGTTTTTTTGTCAATGGATGAACATTTAGGTCATTTTCATCCTCCCTAGTATTAATGTTGTCCAATTAGGGTTTTTAACCAATCTTGTGCATCCAATAGGTGTGTTTGTGTCACTGGATGAACATTTAGGTCATTTTCGTCCTCTATAGGCTTATTCTTGTCCAATTAGGGTTTTTAACCAATCTTGTGCATACAATAGGTGTTTTTGTGCCATTGGATGAAGATTTAGGTCATTTTCGTCCTCCCAAGTCTTAATCTTGTCCAATTAGGGTTTTTAACCAATCTTGTGCATCCAATAGGTGTTTTTGTCTCATTGGATGAACATTTAGGTCATTTTCGTCCTCCCTAGTCTTAATCCTGTCCAATTAGTGTTTTTAACCAATCTTTTACATCCAATACGAGTTTTTGTATCATTGGATGAATATTTAGGTCATTCTCGTCCTCCCAAGTCTTAATGTTGTCCAATTAAGGTTTATAGCCAATCTTGTGCCTCCAATAGGTATTTTTGTGTCATTGGATGATCATTTAGGTGATTTTTGTCCTCCCAAGTCTTAATCTTCTTCTATTAGGGTTTTTAACCAATCTAGTGCATCCAATAGGTGTTTTTGTGTCATTGGATGAACATTTAGGTCATTTTCGTCCTCCATAGGCTTATGCTTGTCCAATTAGGGTTTTTAACAAATCTTGTGCATCCAATAGGTGTTTTTTGTCATAGGATGAACATTTAGGTCATTTTCGTCCTCCCAATTCTTAATCTTGTCCAATTAGGGTTTTTAACCAATCTTGTGCATCCAATAGGTATTTTTGTGTCATTGGATGACCATTTAGGTCATTTTTTTCCTCCCAAGTCTTAATCTTGTCCAATTAGGGTTTTTATCCAATCTTGTCGAATTAGGGTTTTTAACCAATCTTGTGCATCGAATAAGTTCGTTTGGGTCATTAGAGGAACATTTAGTTTATTTTTGTCCTCCCTAGGTTTAATCTTGTCCAATTAGGGTTTTTAACCAATCTTGTGCATCCAATAGGTATTTTTGTGTCATTGGATGACCATTTAGGTCATTTTTGTCCTCCCTAGTCTAATTCCTTTCCAAGTAGGGTTTTTAACCCATTTTGTGCTCCCAATAGGTGTGTTTGTGTTATACGATTAACAGTTAGGTCATTTTCGACCTCCCTAGGCTAATTCTTGTCAAATTAGCATTTTTAACCAATCTTGTGCATCCAATAGCTGTGTTTGTGTCCATTGGATGAACATTTAGGTCATTTTCTTCCTCCCTAGGCTTATTCTTGTCCAATTAAGGTTTTTAACCAATCTTGTGCATCCAATAGGTGTTTTTGTGTCATTGGATGAACATTTAGGTCATTTTCGTCCTCCCAAGTCTTGATCTTGTCCAATTAGGATTCTTAACCAATCTTGTGCATCCAATAGGAGTTTTTGTGTCATTGGATGAACATTTAGGTCATTTTTTTCCTCCCTAGTCTAATTCCTTTCCAAGTAGGGTTCTTAACCCATTTTGTGCTCCCAATAGGTGTGTTTGTGTTATACGATTAACATTTAGGTCATTTTCGACCTCCCTAGGCTAATTCTTGTCAAATTAGCATTTTTAACCAATCTTGTGCATCCAATAGCTGTGTTTGTGTCCATTGGATGAACATTTAGGTCATTTTCTTCCTCCCTAGGCTTATTCTTGTCCAATTAAGGTTTTTAACCAATCTTGTGCATCCAATAGGTGTTTTTGTGTCATTGGATGAACATTTAGGTCATTTTCGTCCTCCCAAGTCTTGATCTTGTCCAATTAGGGTTTTTAACCAATCTTTGCATTGAATAAGTTCGTTAGTGTCATTGGATGAACATTTAGGTCATTTTTGTCCTTCCTAGGCTTAATCTTGTTCAATTAGGGTTTTTAATCTTGTCCTATTATGGTTTTTAACCAATCTTGTGCATCCAATACGTGTTTTTGTGTCATTGGATGAACATTTAGGTCATTTTCGTCCTCCATAGGCTTATGCTTGTCCAATTAGGGTTTTTAACGAATCTTGTGCATCCAATAGGTGTTTTTTGTCATAGGATGAACATTTAGGTCATTTTCGTCCTCCCAATTCTTAATCTTGTCCAATTAGGGTTTTTAACCAATCTTGTGCATCCAATAGGTATTTTTGTGTCATTGGATGACCATTTAGGTCATTTTTTTCCTCCCTAGTCTAATTCCTTTCCAAGTAGGGTTCTTAACCCATTTTGTGCTCCCAATAGGTGTGTTTGTGTTATACGATTAACATTTAGGTCATTTTCGACCTCCCTAGGCTAATTCTTGTCAAATTAGCATTTTTAACCAATCTTGTGCATCCAATAGCTGTGTTTGTGTCCATTGGATGAACATTTAGGTCATATTCTTCCTCCCTAGGCTTATTCTTGTCCAATTAAGGTTTTTAACCAATCTTGTGCATCCAATAGGTGTTTTTGTGTCATTGGATGAACATTTAGGTCATTTTCGTCCTCCCAAGTCTTGATCTTGTCCAATTAGGATTCTTAACCAATCTTGTGCATCCAATAGGAGTTTTTGTGTCATTGGATGAACATTTAGGTCATTTTCGTCCTCCCTAGACTTATTCTTGTCCAATTAGGGTTTTTAACCAATCTTTGCATTGAATAAGTTCGTTAGTGTCATTGGATGAACATTTAGGTCATTTTTGTCCTTCCTAGGCTTAATCTTGTTCAATTAGGGTTTTTAATCTTGTCCTATTATGGTTTTTAACCTATCTTGTGCATCCAATAGGTGTTTTTGTGTCATTGGATGAACATTTAGGTCATTTTCCTCCTCTTTAGGGTTATTCTTGTCCAATTAGGGTTTTTAACCAATCTTGTGCATATAATAGGTGTTTTTGTATCATTGGATGAAGCTTTAGGTCATTTTCGTACTCCCAAGTTTTGATCTTGTCCAATTAGGGTTCTTAACCAATCTTGTGCATCCAATAGGAGTTTTTGTGTCATTGGATTAACATTCGGTCATTTTTGTCCTCCATAGGCTTATTCTTGTCCAATTAAGGTTTTTAACCTATTTTGTGCATCCGATAGGTGCTTTGTGTCAAAGGATGAACATTTAGGTCATTTTTGTCCTTCCTAGGCTTAATCTTGTTCAATTAGGGTTTTTAATCTTGTCCTATTATGGTTTTTAACCTATCTTGTGCATCCAATAGGTGTTTTTGTGTCATTGGATGAACATTTAGGTCATTTTCCTCCTCTTTAGGGTTATTCTTGTCCAATTAGGGTTTTTAACCAATCTTGTGCATATAATAGGTGTTTTTGTATCATTGGATGAAGCTTTAGGTCATTTTCGTACTCCCAAGTTTTGATCTTGTCCAATTAGGGTTCTTAACCAATCTTGTGCATCCAATAGGTGTTTTTGTGTCATTGGATTAACATTCGGTCATTTTTGTCCTCCATAGGCTTATTCTTGTCCAATTAAGGTTTTTAACCTATTTTGTGCATCCGATAGGTGCTTTGTGTCAAAGGATGAACATTTAGGTCATTTTCGTCCTCGCAAGTCTTAATCTTGTCCAATTAGGGTTTGGAACCAATCTTGTGCATCCAATAGGTTTTTTTTTGTCATTGGAAGAACATTTAGGTCATTTTCGTCCTCCCTAGTCTTAATCTTGTCCAATTAGGGTTTTTAACCAATCTTATGCATCCAATAGGTGTTTTTTTGTCATTGGATGAACATTTAGGTCATTTTCGTCCTCCCTAGTCTTAATGTTGTCCAATTAGGGTTTTTAACCAATCTTGTGCATCCAATAGGTGTGTTTGTGTCACTGGATGAACATTTAGGTCATTTTCGTCCTCTATAGGCTTATTCTTGTCCAATTAGGGTTTTTAACCAATCTTGTGCATACAATAGGTGTTTTTGTGCCATTGGATGAAGATTTAGGTCATTTTCGTCCTCCCAAGTCTTAATCTTGTCCAATTAGGGTTTTTAACCAATCTTGTGCATCCAATAGGTGTTTTTGTCTCATTGGATGAACATTTAGGTCATTTTCGTCCTCCCTAGTCTTAATCTTGTCCAATTAGGGTTTTTAACCAATCTTATGCATCCAATAGGTGTTTTTTTGTCATTGGATGAACATTTAGGTCATTTTCGTCCTCCCTAGTATTAATGTTGTCCAATTAGGGTTTTTAACCAATCTTGTGCATCCAATAGGTGTGTTTGTGTCACTGGATGAACATTTAGGTCATTTTCGTCCTCTATAGGCTTATTCTTGTCCAATTAGGGTTTTTAACCAATCTTGTGCATACAATAGGTGTTTTTGTGCCATTGGATGAAGATTTAGGTCATTTTCGTCCTCCCAAGTCTTAATCTTGTCCAATTAGGGTTTTTAACCAATCTTGTGCATCCAATAGGTGTTTTTGTCTCATTGGATGAACATTTAGGTCATTTTCGTCCTCCCTAGTTTTAATCCTGTCCAATTAGTGTTTTTAACCAATCTTTTACATCCAATAGGAGTTTTTGTATCATTGGATGAATATTTAGGTCATTCTCGTCCTCCCAAGTCTTAATGTTGTCCAATTAAGGTTTATAGCCAATCTTGTGCCTCCAATAGGTATTTTTGTGTCATTGGATGATCATTTAGGTGATTTTTGTCCTCCCAAGTCTTAATCTTCTTCTATTAGGGTTTTTAACCAATCTGGTGCATCCAATAGGTGTTTTTGTGTCATTGGATGAACATTTAGGTCATTTTCGTCCTCCATAGGCTTATGCTTGTCCAATTAGGGTTTTTAACAAATCTTGTGCATCCAATAGGTGTTTTTTGTCATAGGATGAACATTTAGGTCATTTTCGTCCTCCCAATTCTTAATCTTGTCCAATTAGGGTTTTTAACCAATCTTGTGCATCCAATAGGTGTTTTTGTGTCATTGGATGAACATTTAGGTCATTTTCGTCCTCCCAAGTCTTAATCTTGTCCAATTAGGGTTTTTATCCAATCTTGTCGAATTAGGGTTTTTAACCAATCTTGTGTATCGAATAAGTTCGTTTGGGTCATCGGAGGAACATTTAGTTTATTTTTGTCCTTCCAAGTCTTGATCTTGTCCAATTAGGGTTCTTAACCAATCTTGTGCATCCAATAGGAGTTTTTGTGTCATTGGATGAACATTTAGGTCATTTTCGTCCTCCCTAGGCTTATTCTTGTCCAATTAGGGTTTTTAACCAATCTTTGCATTGAATAAGTTCGTTAGTGTCATTGGATGAACATTTAGGTCATTTTTGTCCTTCCTAGGCTTAATCTTGTTCAATTAGGGTTTTTAATCTTGTCCTATTATGGTTTTTAACCAATCTTGTGCATCGAATAGGTGTTTTTGTGTCATTGGATGAACATTTAGGTAATTTTCCTCCTCTTTAGGGTTATTCTTGTCCAATTAGGGTTTTTAACCAATCTTGTGCATATAATTGGTGTTTTTGTATCATTGGATGAAGATTTAGGTTATTTTCGTACTCCCAAGTCTTGATCTTGTCCAAATAGGGTTCTTAACCAATCTTGTGCATCCAATAGGAGTTTTTGTGTCATTGGATTAACATTTAGGTCATTTTCTTCCTCCATAGGCTTATTCTTGTTCAATTAGGGTTTTTAACCAATTTTGTGCATCCGATAGGTGCTTTGTGTCAAAGGATGAACATTTAGGTCATTTTCGTCCTCCCAAGTCTTAATCTTGTCCAATTAGGGTTTTGCACCAATCTTGTGCATCCAATAGGTTTTTTTTTGTCATTGAAAGAACATTTAGGTCATTTTCGTCCTCCCTAGTCTTAATCTTGTCCATTTACGGTTTTTAACCAATCTTGTGCATCCAATAGGTGTTTTTGTCTCATTGGATGAATATTTAGGTCATTTTCGTCCTCCCTAGTCTTAATCCTGTCCAATTAGTGTTTTTAACCAATCTTTTACATCCAATAGGAGTTTTTGTATCATTGGATGAATATTTAGGTCATTCTCGTCCTCCCAAGTCTTAATGTTGTCCAATTAAGGTTTATAGCCAATCTTGTGCCTCCAATAGGTATTTTTGTGTCATTGGATGATCATTTAGGTGATTTTTGTCCTCCCAAGTCTTAATCTTCTTCTATTAGGGTTTTTAACCAATCTGGTGCATCCAATAGGTGTTTTTGTGTCATTGGATGAACATTTAGGTCATTTTCGTCCTCCATAGGCTTATGCTTGTCCAATTAGGGTTTTTAACAAATCTTGTGCATCCAATAGGTGTTTTTTGTCATAGGATGAACATTTAGGTCATTTTCGTCCTTCCAATTCTTAATCTTGTCCAATTAGGGTTTTTAACCAATCTTGTGCATCCAATAGGTATTTTTGTGTCATTGGATGACCATTTAGGTCATTTTTTTCCTCCCTAGTCTAATTCCTTTCCAAGTAGGGTTCTTAACCCATTTTGTGCTCCCAATAGGTGTGTTTGTGTTATACGATTAACATTTAGGTCATTTTCGACCTCCCTAGGCTAATTCTTGTCAAATTAGCATTTTTAACCAATCTTGTGCATCCAATAGCTGTGTTTGTGTCCATTGGATGAACATTTAGGTCATTTTCTTCCTCCCTAGGCTTATTCTTGTCCAATTAAGGTTTTTAACCAATCTTGTGCATCCAATAGGTGTTTTTGTGTCATTGGATGAACATTTAGGTCATTTTCGTCCTCCCAAGTCTTGATCTTGTCCAATTAGGATTCTTAACCAATCTTGTGCATCCAATAGGTATTTTTGTGTCATTGGATGACCATTTAGGTCATTTTTTTCCTCCCTAGTCTAATTCCTTTCCAAGTAGGGTTCTTAACCCATTTTGTGCTCCCAATAGGTGTGTTTGTGTTATACGATTAACATTTAGGTCATTTTCGACCTCCCTAGGCTAATTCTTGTCAAATTAGCATTTTTAACCAATCTTGTGCATCCAATAGCTGTGTTTGTGTCCATTGGATGAACATTTAGGTCATTTTCTTCCTCCCTAGGCTTATTCTTGTCCAATTAAGGTTTTTAACCAATCTTGTGCATCCAATGGGTGTTTTTGTGTCATTGGATGAACATTTAGGTCATTTTCGCCCTCCCAAGTCTTGATCTTGTCCAATTAGGGTTCTTAACCAATCTTGTGCATCCTATAGGAGTTTTTGTGTCATTGGATGAACATTTAGGTCATTTTCGTCCTCCCTAGGCTTATTCTTGTCCAATTAGGGTTTTTAACCAATCTTTGCATTGAATAAGTTCGTTAGTGTCATTGGATGAACATTTAGGTCATTTTTGTCCTTCCTAGGCTTAATCTTGTTCAATTAGGGTTTTTAATCTTGTCCTATTATGGTTTTTAACCAATCTTGTGCATCCAATAGGTGTTTTTGTGTCATTGGATGAACATTTAGGTCATTTTCCTCCTCTTTAGGGTTATTCTTGTCCAATTAGGGTTTTTAACCAATCTTGTGCATATAATAGGTGTTTTTGTATCATTGGATGAAGCTTTAGGTCATTTTCGTACTCCCAAGTCGTGATCTTGTCCAATTAGGGTTCTTAACCAATCTTGTGCATCCAATAGGAGTTTTTGTGTCATTGGATTAACATTCGGTCATTTTCGTCCTCCATAGGCTTATTCTTGTCCAATTAAGGTTTTTAACCAATTTTGTGCATCCGATAGGTGCTTTGTGTCAAAGGATGAACATTTAGGTCATTTTCGTCCTCGCAAGTCTTAATCTTGTCCAATTAGGGTTTGGAACCAATCTTGTGCATCCAATAGTTTTTTTTTTGTCATTGGAAGAACATTTAGGTCATTTTCGTCCTCCCTAGTCTTAATCTTGTCCAATTAGGGTTTTTAACCAATCTTGTGCATCCAATAGGAGTTTTTATGTCATTGGATGAATATTTAGGTCATTTTCGTCCTCCCAAGTCTTAATCTTGTCCAATTAAGGTTTTTAGCCAATCTTGTGCTTCCAATAGGTATTTTTGTGTCATTGGATGATCATTTAGGTCATTTTCGTCCTCCCAAGTCTTAATCTTGTCCAATTAGGGTTTTTAACCAATCTTGTGCATCCAATAGGTGTTTTTGTGTCATTGGATGAACATTTAGGTCATTTTCGTCCTCCCAAGTCTTAATCTTGTCCAATTAGGGTTTTTATCCAATCTTGTCGAATTAGGGTTTTTAACCAATCTTGTGCATCGAATAAGTTCGTTTGGGTCATTGGAGGAACATTTAGTTTATTTTTGTCCTCCCTAGGTTTAATCTTGTCCAATTAGGGTTTTTAACCAATCTTGTGCATCCAATAGGTGTTTTTGTGTCATTGGATGAACATTTAGGTCATTTTCGTCCTCCATAGGCTTATGCTTGTCCAATTAGGGTTTTTAACAAATCTTGTGCATCCAATAGGTGTTTTTTGTCATAGGATGAACATTTAGGTCATTTTCGTCCTCGCAATTCTTAATCTTGTCCAATTAGGGTTTTTAACCAATCTTGTGCATCCAATAGGTATTTTTGTGTCATTGGATGACCATTTAGGTCATTTTTGTCCTCCCTAGTCTAATTCCTTTCCAAGTAGGGTTTTTAACCCATTTTGTGCTCCCAATAGGTGTGTTTGTGTTATACGATTAACATTTAGGTCATTTTCGACCTCCCTAGGCAAATTCTTGTCAAATTAGCATTTTTAACCAATCTTGTGGATCTAATAGATGTTGTTGTGTCCATTGGATGAACATTTAGGTCATTTTCTTCCTCCCTAGGCTTATTCTTGTCCAATTAAGGTTTTTAACCAATCTTGTGCATCCAATAGGTGTTTTTGTGTCATTGGATGAACATTTAGGTCATTTTCGTCCTCCCAAGTCTTGATCTTGTCCAATTAGGATTCTTAACCAATCTTGTGCATCCAATAGGAGTTTTTGTGTCATTGGATGAACATTTAGGTCATTTTCGTCCTCCCTAGACTTATTCTTGTCCAATTAGGGTTTTTAACCAATCTTTGTATTGAATAAGTTCGTTAGTGTCATTGGATGAACATTTAGGTCATTTTTGTCCTTCCTAGGCTTAATCTTGTTTAATTAGGGTTTTTAATCTTGTCCTATTATGGTTTTTAACCTATCTTGTGCATCCAATAGGTGTTTTTGTGTCATTGGATGAACATTTAGGTCATTTTCCTCCTCTTTAGGGTTATTCTTGTCCAATTAGGGTTTTTAACCAATCTTGTGCATATAATAGGTGTTTTTGTATCATTGGATGAAGCTTTAGGTCATTTTCGTACTCCCAAGTTTTGATCTTGTCCAATTAGGGTTCTTAACCAATCTTGTGCATCCAATAGGAGTTTTTGTGTCATTGGATTAACATTCGGTCATTTTTGTCCTCCATAGGCTTATTCTTGTCCAATTAAGGTTTTTAACCTATTTTGTGCATCCGATAGGTGCTTTGTGTCAAAGGATGAACATTTAGGTCATTTTCGTCCTCGCAAGTCTTAATCTTGTCCAATTAGGGTTTGGAACCAATCTTGTGCATCCAATAGGTTTTTTTTTGTCATTGGATGAACATTTAGGTCATTTTCGTCCTCCCTAGTCTTAATCTTGTCCAATTAGGGTTTTTAACCAATCTTATGCATCCAATAGGTGTTTTTTTGTCATTGGATGAACATTTAGGTCATTTTCGTCCTCCCTAGTATTAATGTTGTCCAATTAGGGTTTTTAACCAATCTTGTGCATCCAATAGGTGTGTTTGTGTCACTGGATGAACATTTAGGTCATTTTCGTCCTCTATAGGCTTATTCTTGTCCAATTAGGGTTTTTAACCAATCTTGTGCATACAATAGGTGTTTTTGTGCCATTGGATGAAAATTTAGGTCATTTTCGTCCTCCCAAGTCTTAATCTTGTCCAATTAGGGTTTTTAACCAATCTGGTGCATCCAATAGGCGTTTTTATGTCATTGGATGAATATTTAGGTCATTTTCGTCCTCCCAAGTCTTAATCTTGTCCAATTAAGGTTTTTAGCCAATCTTGTGCTTCCAATAGGTATTTTTGTGTCATTGGATGATCATTTAGGTCATTTTCGTTGTCCCAAGTCTTAATCTTATCCAATTAGGGTTTTTAACCAATCTTGTGCATCCAATAGGTTTTGTTTTCATTGGATGAACATTTAGGTCATTTTCGTCCTCCCTAATATTATTGTTGTCCAATTAGGGTTTTTAATCAATCTTGTGCATCCAATAGGCATTTTTGTATCATTGGATGAATATTTAGGTCATTTTCGTCCTCCCAAGTCTTAATCTTGTCCAATTAAGGTTTTTAGCCAATCTTGTGCTTCCAATAGGTATTTTTGTGTCATTGGATGATCATTTAGGTCATTTTCGTCCTCCCAAGTCTTAATCTTGTCCAATTAGGGTTTTTAACCAATCTTGTGCATCCAATAGGTGTTTTTGTGTCATTGGATGAACATTTAGGTCATTTTCGTCCTCCATAGGCTTATTCTTGTCCAATTAGGGTTTTTAACCAATCATGTGCATCCAATAGGTGTTTTTTTGTCATTGGATGAACATTTAGGTCATTTTCGTCCTCCCTAGTATTAATGTTGTCCAATTAGGGTTTTTAACCAATCTTGTGCATCGAATAAGTTCGTTTGGGTCATTGGATGAACATTTAGGTCATTTTCGTCCTCCGTAGGCTTATTCTTGTCCAATTAGGGTTTTTAACCAATGTTGTGCATCGAATAAATTCGTTTGTGTCATTGGATGACCATTTAGGTCATTTTCGTCCTCTCATGTCTTAATCTTGTCCATTTACGGTTTTTAACCAATCTTGTGCATCCAATAGGTGTTTTTGTCTCATTGGATGAACATTTAGGTCATTTTCGTCCTCCCTAGTCTTAATCCTGTCCAATAAGTGTTTTTAACCAATCTTTTACATCCAATAGGAGTTTTTGTATCATTGGATGAATATTTAGGTCATTCTCGTCCTCCCAAGTCTTAATGTTGTCCAATTAAGGTTTATAGCCAATCTTGTGCCTCCAATAGGTATTTTTGTGTCATTGGATGATCATTTAGGTGATTTTTGTCCTCCCAAGTCTTAATCTTCTTCTATTAGGGTTTTTAACCAATCTTGTGCATACAATAGGTGTTTTTGTGCCATTGGATGAAGATTTAGGTCATTTTCGTCCTCCCAAGTCTTAATCTTGTCCAATTAGGGTTTTTAACCAATCTTGTGCATCCAATAGGTGTTTTTGTGTCATTGGATGAACATTTAGGTCATTTTCGTCCTCCCTAGTATTAATGTTGTCCAATTAGGGTTTTTAACCAATCTTGTGCATCCAATAGGTGTGTTTGTGTCACTGGATGAACATTTAGGTCATTTTCGTCCTCTATAGGCTTATTCTTGTCCAATTAGGGTTTTTAACCAATCTTGTGCATACAATAGGTGGTTTTGTGTCATTGGATGATGATTTAGGTCATTTTCGTCCTCCCAAGTCTTAATCTTGTCCAATTAGGGTTTTTAACCAATCTTGTGCATCCAATAGGAGTTTTTATGTCATTGGATGAATATTTAGGTCATTTTCGTCCTCCCAAGTCTTAATCTTGTCCAATTAAGGTTTTTAGCCAATCTTGTGCTTCCAATAGGTATTTTTGTGTCATTGGATGATCATTTAGGTCATTTTCGTCCTCCCAAGTCTTAACCTTGTCCAATTAGGGTTTTTAACCAATCTTGTGCATCCAATAGGTGTTTTTGTGTCATTGGATGAACATTTAGGTCATTTTCGTCCTCCATAGGCTTATTCTTGTCCAATTAGGGTTTTTAACCAATCATGTGCATCCAATAGGTGTTTTTTTGTCATTGGATGAACATTTAGGTCATTTTCGTCCTCCCTAGTATTAATGTTGTCCAATTAGGGTTTTTAACCAATCTTGTGCATCCAATAGGAATTTTTGTATCATTGGATGAATATTTAGGTCATTTTCGTCCTCCCAAGTCTTAATCTTGTCCAATTAAGGTTTTTAGCCAATCTTGTGCTTCCAATAGGTATTTTTGTGTCATTGGATGATCATTTAGGTCATTTTCGTCCTCCCAAGTCTTAATCTTGTCCAATTAGGGTTTTTAACCAATCTTGTGCATCCAATAGGTGTTTTTGTGTCATTGGATGAACATTTAGGTCATTTTCGTCCTCCCTAGGCTTATTCTTGTCCAATTAGGGTTTTTAACCAATCATGTGCATCCAATAGGTGTTTTTTTGTCATTGGATGAACATTTAGGTCATTTTCGTCCTCCCTAGTATTAATGTTGTCCAATTAGGGTTTTTAACCAATCTTGTGCATCGAATAAGTTCGTTTGGGTCATTGGATGAACATTTAGGTCATTTTCGTCCTCCCTAGGCTTATTCTTGTCCAATTAGGGTTTTTAACCAATGTTGTGCATCGAATAAATTCGTTTGTGTCATTGGATGACCATTTAGGTCATTTTCGTCCTCTCATGTCTTAATCTTGTCCATTTACGGTTTTTAACCAATCTTGTGCATCCAATAGGTGTTTTTGTGTCATTGGATGAACATTTAGGTCATTTTCGTCCTCCATAGGCTTATTCTTGTCCAATTAGGGTTTTTAACCAATCATGTGCATCCAATAGGTGTTTTTTTGTCATTGGATGAACATTTAGGTCATTTTCGTCCTCCCTAGTATTAATGTTGTCCAATTAGGGTTTTTAACCAATCTTGTGCATCGAATAAGTTCGTTTGGGTCATTGGATGAACATTTAGGTCATTTTCGTCCTCCCTAGGCTTATTCTTGTCCAATTAGAGTTTTTAACCAATGTTGTGCATCGAATAAATTCGTTTGCGTCATTGGATGACCATTTAGGTCATTTTCGTCCTCTCATGTCTTAATCTTGTCCATTTACGGTTTTTAACCAATCTTGTGCATCCAATAGGTGTTTTTGTCTCATTGGATGAACATTTAGGTCATTTTCGTCCTCCTTAGTCTTAATCCTGTCCAATTAGTGTTTTTAACCAATCTTTTACATCCAATAGGAGTTTTTGTATCATTGGATGAATATTTAGGTCATTCTCGTCCTCCCAAGTCTTAATGTTGTCCAATTAAGGTTTATAGCCAATCTTGTGCCTCCAATAGGTATTTTTGTGTCATTGGATGATCATTTAGGTGATTTTTGTCCTCCCAAGTCTTAATCTTCTTCTATTAGGGTTTTTAACCAATCTGGTGCATCCAATAGGTGTTTTTGTGTCATTGGATGAACATTTAGGTCATTTTCGTCCTCCATAGGCTTATGCTTGTCCAATTAGGGTTTTTAACAAATCTTGTGCATCCAATAGGTGTTTTTTGTCATAGGATGAACATTTAGGTCATTTTCGTCCTCCCAATTCTTAATCTTGTCCAATTAGGGTTTTTAACCAATCTTGTGCATCCAATAGGTGTTTTTGTGTCATTGGATGAACATTTAGGTCATTTTCGTCCTCCCAAGTCTTAATCTTGTCCAATTAGGGTTTTTATCCAATCTTGTCGAATTAGGGTTTTTAACCAATCTTGTGCATTGAATAAGTTCGTTTGGGTCATTGGAGGAACATTTAGTTTATTTTTGTCCTCCCTAGGTTTAATCTTGTCCAATTAGGGTTTTTAACCAATCTTGTGCATCCAATAGGTATTTTTGTGTTCATTGGATGACCATTTAGGTCATTTTTGTCCTCCCTAGTCTAATTCCTTTCCAAGTAGGGTTTTTAACCCATTTTGTGCTCCCAATAGGTGTGTTTGTGTTATACGATTAACATTTAGGTCATTTTCGACCTCCCTAGGCAAATTCTTGTCAAATTAGCATTTTTAACCAATCTTGTGGATCTAATAGATGTTGTTGTGTCCATTGGATGAACATTTAGGTCATTTTCTTCCTCCCTAGGCTTATTCTTGTCCAATTAAGGTTTTTAACCAATCTTGTGCATCCAATAGGTGTTTTTGTGTCATTGGATGAACATTTAGGTCATTTTCGTCCTCCCAAGTCTTGATCTTGTCCAATTAGGCTTCTTAACCAATCTTGTGCATCCTATAGGAGTTTTTGTGTCATTGGATGAACATTTAGGTCATTTTCGTCCTCCCTAGGCTTATTCTTGTCCAATTAGGGTTTTTAACCAATCTTTGCATTGAATAAGTTCGTTAGTGTCATTGAATGAACATTTAGGTCATTTTTGTCCTTCCTAGGCTTAATCTTGTTCAATTAGGGTTTTTAATCTTGTCCTATTATGGTTTTTAACCAATCTTGTGCATCCAATAGGTGTTTTTGTGTCATTGGATGAACATTTAGGTCATTTTCCTCCTCTTTAGGGTTATTCTTGTCTAATTAGGGTTTTTAACCAATCTTGTGCATATAATAGGTGTTTTTGTATCATTGGATGAAGCTTTAGGTCATTTTCGTACTCCCAAGTCTTGATCTTGTCCAATTAGGGTTCTTAACCAATCTTTTGCATCCAATAGGAGTTTTTGTGTCATTGGATTAACATTCGGTCATTTTCGTCCTCCATAGGCTTATTCTTGTCCAATTAAGGTTTTTAACCAATTTTGAGCATCCGATAGGTGCTTTGTGTCAAAGGATGAACATTTAGGTCATTTTCGTCCTCGCAAGTCTTAATCTTGTCCAATTAGGGTTTGGAACCAATCTTGTGCATCCAATAGTTTTTTTTTTTGTCATTGGAAGAACATTTAGGTCATTTTCGTCCTCCCTAGTCTTAATCTTGTCCAATTAGGGTTTTTAACCAATCTTGTGCATCCAATAGGAGTTTTTATGTCATTGGATGAATATTTAGGTCATTTTCGTCCTCCCAAGTCTTAATCTTGTCCAGTTAAGGTTTTTAGCCAATCTTGTGCTTCTAGTAGGTATTTTTGTGTCATTGGATGATCATTTAGGTCATTTTCGTCCTCCCAAGTCTTAATCTTGTCCAATTAGGGTTTTTAACCAATCTTGTGCATCCAATAGGTGTTTTTGTGTCATTGAATGAATATTTAGGTCATTTTCGTCCTCCATAGGCTTATTCTTGTCCAATTAGGGTTTTTAACCAATCATGTGCATCCAATAGGTGTTTTTTTGTCATTGGATGAACATTTAGGTCATTTTCGTCCTCCCTAGTATTAATGTTGTCCAATTAAGGTTTTTAACCAATCTTGTGCATCGAATAAGTTCGTTTGGGTCATTGGATGAACATTTAGGTAATTTTCGTCCTCCCTAGGCTTATTCTTGTCCAATTAGGGTTTTTAACCAATGTTGTGCATCGAATAAATTCGTTTGTGTCATTGGATGACCATTTAGGTCATTTTCGTCCTCTCATGTCTTAATCTTGTCCATTTACGGTTTTTAACCAATCTTGTGCATCCAATAGGTGTTTTTGTCTCATTGGATGAACATTTAGGTCATTTTCGTCCTCCCTAGTCTTAATCCTGTCCAATTAGTGTTTTTAACCAATCTTTTACATCCAATAGGAGTTTTTGTATCATTGGATGAATATTTAGGTCATTCTCGTCCTCCCAAGTCTTAATGTTGTCCAATTAAGGTTGATAGCCAATCTTGTGCCTCCAATAGGTATTTTTGTGTCATTGGATGATCATTTAGGTGATTTTTGTCCTCCCAAGTCTTAATCTTCTTCTATTAGGGTTTTTAACCAATCTGGTGCATCCAATAGGTGTTTTTGTGTCATTGGATGAACATTTAGGTCATTTTCGTCCTCCATAGGCTTATGCTTGTCCAATTAGGGTTTTTAACAAATCTTGTGCATCCAATAGGTGTTTTTTGTCATAGGATGAACATTTAGGTCATTTTCGTCCTCCCAATTCTTAATCTTGTCCAATTAGGGTTTTTAACCAATCTTGTGCATCCAATTGGTGTTTTTGTGTCATTGGATGAACATTTAGGTCATTTTCGTCCTCCCAAGTCTTAATCTTGTCCAATTAGGGTGTTTATCCAATCTTGCCGAATTAGGGTTTTTAACCAATCTTGTGCATCGAATAAGTTCGTTTGGGTCATTGGAGGAACATTTAGTTTATTTTTGTCCTCCCTAGGTTTAATCTTGTCCAATTAGGGTTTTGAACCAATCTTGTGCTTCCAATAGGTATTTTTGTGTCATTGGATGACCATTTAGGTCATTTTTGTCCTCCCTAGTCTAATTCCTTTCCAAGTAGGGTTTTTAACCCATTTTGTGCTCCCAATAGGTGTGTTTGTGTTATACGATTAACATTTAGGTCATTTTCGACCTCCCTAGGCTAATTCTTGTCAAATTAGCATTTTTAACGAATCTTGTGCATCCAATAGCTGTGTTTGTGTCCATTGGATGAACATTTAGGTCATTTTCTTCCTCCCTAGGCTTATTCTTGTCCAATTAAGGTTTTTAACCAATCTTGTGCATCCAATAGGTGTTTTTGTGTCATTGGAAGAACATTTAGGTCATTTTCGTCCTCCCAAGTCTTAATCTTGTCCAATTAGGGTTCTTAACCAAACTTGTGCATCCAATAGGAGTTTTTGTGTCATTGGATTAACATTTAGGTCATTTTCGTCCTCCATAGGCTTATTCTTGTCCAATTAGGGTTTTTAACCAATTTTGTGCATCCGATAGGTGCTTTGTGTCAAAGGATGAACATTTAGGTCATTTTCGTCCTCCCAAGTCTTAATCTTGTCCAATTAGGGTTTGGAACCAATCATGTGCATCCAATAGGTTTTTTTTTGTCATTGGAAGAACATTTAGGTCATTTTCGTCCTCCCTAGTCTTAATCTTGTCCAATTAGGGTTTTTAACCAATCTTGTGCATCCAATAGGTATTTTTGTGTCATTGGGATACCATTTAGGTCATTTTCGTCCTCCCTAGGCTAATTCCTTTCCAATTAGGGTTTTTAACCAATTTTGTGCTTCCAATAGGTGTGTTTGTGTCATACGATTAACATTAAGGTCATTTTCGGCCTCCCTAGGCTAATTCTTGTCCAATTAGCATTTTTAACCAATCTTGTGCATCTAATAGATGTTGTTGTGTCCATTGGATGAACATTTAGGTCATTTGATTCCTACCTAGGCTTATTCTTGTCCAATTAGGGTTTTTAACCAATCTTTCACATCGAATAAGTTCGTTTGTGTCATTGAATGAACATTTAGTTCATTTTCGTCCTCAATAGGCTTATTCATGGCCAATTAGGGTTTTTAACAAATCTAGTGCATCCAATCGGTGTGTTTGTGTCATTGGATGAACATTTATGTCATTTTCGTCCTCCCTAGGCTTATTCTTGTCCAATTAGGGTTTTTAACCAATCTTGTGCATCCAATAGGTTTGTTTGTGTCATTGGATGAACATTTAGGTCATTTTCGTCCTCCATAGGCTTATTCTTGTCCAATTAAGGTTTTTAACCAATTTTGTGCATCGGATAGGTGCTTTGTGTCAAAGGATGAACATTTAGGTCATTTTCGTCCTCGCAAGTCTTAATCTTGTCCAATTAGGGTTTTTACGAATCTTGTGCATCTAATAGGTGTTTTTGTATCACTGGATAAACATTTAGGTCACTTTCGTACTCCCAAGTCTGAATCTTGTCCAATTAGGGTTTTTAACCAATCTTGTGCATCCAATAGGTATTTTTGTGCCATTGGGATACCATTTAGGACATTTTCCTCCTCCCTAGGCTAATTCTTGTCCAATTAGCATTTTTAACCAATCTTGTGCATCTAATAGATGTGTTTGTGTCATACGATTAACATTTAGGTCATTTGATTCCTACCTAGGCTTATTCATGTCCAATTAGGGTTTTTAACCAATCTTTCACATCGAATAAGTTCGTTTGTGTCATTGAATGAACATTTAGTTCATTTTCGTCCTCCATAGGCTTATTCATGTCCAATTAGGGTTTTTAACAAATCTAGTGCATCCAATCGGTGTGTTTGTGTCATTGGATGAACATTTATGTCATTTT
Organism: Cicer judaicum; assembly: GCA_037974835.1. Taxonomy (NCBI): domain Eukaryota; kingdom Viridiplantae; phylum Streptophyta; class Magnoliopsida; order Fabales; family Fabaceae; genus Cicer; species Cicer judaicum. The sequence continues at coordinate 26,735 of JBBPBS010001150.1, read as the reverse complement.
CGCCCTCCCTAGGCTTATTCTTGTCCAATTAGGGTTTTTAACCAATCTTGTGCATCCAATAGGTATTTTTGTGTCATTGGATGAACATTTAGGTCATTTTCGTCCTCCCTAGGCTTATTCTTGTCCAATTAGGGTTTTTAACCATTCTTGTGCATCGAATAAGTTCGTTTATGTCGTTGGATGAACATTTAGGTCATTTTTGTCCTTCCTAGGCTTAATGTTGTCCAATTAGGGTTTTTACGAATCTTGTGCATCTAATAGGTGTTTTTGTATCACTGGATGAACATTTAGGTCACTTTCGTCCTCCCAAGTCTTAATCTTGTCCATTTAGGGTTTTTAACCAATCTTGTGCATCGAATAAGTTCGTTAGTGTCATTGGATGAACATTTAGGTTATTTTCGTCCTCCCTAGGCTTATTATTGTCCAATTACGGTGTTTTAACCAATCTTGTGCACCGAATAAGTTCGTTTGTGTCATTGGATGAACATTTAGGTCATTTTTGTCCTCCGTGGACTTAATCTTGTCCAATTAGGGTTTTTACCAATCTTGTGCTTCTAATAGGTGTTTTTGTGTCATTGGATGAACATCTTGGTCATTTTGGTCCTCCCAAGTCTTAATCTTGTCCTATTATGGTTTTTAACCAATCTTGTGCATCCAATAGGTGTTTTTGTGTCATTGGATGAACATTTAGGTCATTTTCCTCCTCTTTAGGGTTATTCTTGTCCAGTTAGGGTTTTTAACCAATCTTGTGCATATAATAGGTGTTTTTGTATCATTGGATGAAGATTTAGGTCATTTTCGTACTCCCAAGTCTTGATCTTGTCCAATTAGGGTTCTTAACCAATCTTGTGCATCCAATAGTAGTTTTTGTGTCAATGGATTAACATTTAGGTCATTTTCTTCCTCCATAGGCTTATTCTTGTTCAATTAGGGTTTTTAACCAATTTTGTGCATCCGATAGGTGCTTTGTGTCAAAGGATGAACATTTAGGTCATTTTCGTCCTCTCATGTCTTAATCTTGTCCATTTACGGTTTTTAACCAATCTTGTGCATCCAATAGGTGTTTTTGTGTCATTGGATGAACATTTAGGTCATTTTCGTCCTCCCAAGTCTTAATCTTGTCCAATTAGGGTTTTTATCCAATCTTTTGCATCCAATAGGTGTTTTTGTGTCATTGGATGAACAATTAGGTCATTTTCGTCCTCACTAGGCTAATTCTTGTTCAATTAGGGTTTTTATCCAATCTTGTGCCTCGAAAAAGTTCATTTGTGTCATTGGATGAACATTTATGTTATTTTTTCCTCCGTAGGATTAATCTTGTCCAATTAGGTTATTTACCAATCTTGTGCATCTAATAGGTGTTTTTGTATCGTTGGATTAACACATAGGTCATTTTCGTCCGCCACAGGCTTATTCTTGTCCAATTAGGGTTTTAAACCAATCTTGTGCACCGAATAAGTTCGTTTGGGTCATTGGATGAACATTTAGGTCATTTTCGTCCTCTCTAGGCTTATTCTTGTCCAATTAGGGTTTTTAACCAATTTTGTGCATCGAATAAATTCGTTTGTGTCATTGGATGACCATTTAGTTCATTTTCGTCCTCTCAAGTCTTAATCTTGTCCATTTACGGTTTTTAACCAATCTTGTGCATCAAATAGGTGTTTTTGTGTCATTGGATGAACATTTAGGTCATTTTCTTCCTCCATAGGCTTATGGTTGTCCAATTAGAGTTTTTAACAAATCTTGTGCATCCAATAGGTGTTTTTTGTCATAGGAGGAACATTTAGGTCATTTTCGTCCTCCCAATTCTTAATCTTGTCCAATTAGTGTTTTTAACCAATCTTGTGCATCCAATAGGTGTTTTTGTGTCATTGGATGAACATTTAGGTCATTTTCGTCCTCCCAAGTCTTAATCTTGTCCAATTAGGGTTTTTATCCAATCTTGTCGAATTACGGTTTTTAACCAATCTTGTGCATCGAATAAGTTCGTTTGGGTCATTGGAGGAACATTTAGTTTATTTTTGTCCTCACTAGGTTTAATCTTGTCCTATTAGGGTTTTTAACCAATCTTGTGCATCCAAAAGGTATTTTTGTGTCATTGGATGACCATTTAGGTCATTTTTGTCCTCCCTAGTCTAATTCCTTTCCAAGTAGGGTTTTTAACCCATTTTTTGCTCCCAATAGGTGTGTTTGTGTTATACGATTAACATTTAGGTCATTTTCGACCTCCCTAGGCTAATTCTTGTCAAATTAGCATTTTTAACCAATCTTGTGCATCCAATAGGTGTGTTTGTGTCCATTGGATGAACATTTAGGTCTTTTTGCTCCTCTTTAGGGTTATTCTTGTCCAATTAGGGTTTTTAACCAATCTTGTGCATATAATAGGTGTTTTTGTATCATTGGATGAAGATTTAGGTCATTTTCGTACTCCCAAGTCTTGATCTTGTCCAATTAGGGTTCTTAACCAATCTTGTGTATCCAATAGGTTTTTTTTTGTCATTGGGAGAACATTTAGGTCATTTTCGTCCTCCCTAGTCTTAATCTTGTCCAATTAGGGTTTTTAACCAATCTTGTGCATCCAATAGGTATTTTTGTGTCATTGGGATACCATTTAGGTCATTTCCGTCCTCCCTAGGCTAATTCCTTTCCAATTAGGGTTTTTAACCAATTTTGTGCTTGCAATAGGCGTGTTTGTGTCATACGATTAACATATAGGTCATTTTCGACCTCCCTAGGCTAATTCTTGTCCAATTAGCATTTTTAACCAATCTTGTGCATCCAATAGATGTCTTTGTGTCCATTGGATGAACATTTAGGTCATTTGATTCCATCCTAGGCTTATTCTTGTCCAATAAGGGTTTTTAACCAATCTCTTACATCGAATAAGTTCCTTTGTGTCATTGAATGAACATTTAGTTCATTTTCGTCCTCCATAGGCTTATTCATGTCCAATTAGGGTTTTTAACAAATCTAGTGCATCCAATCGGTGTGTTTGTGTCATTGGATGAACATTTATGTCATTTTCGTCCTCCCTAGGCTTATTCTTGTCCAATTAGGGTTTTTAACCAATCTTGTGCATATAATTGGTGTTTTTGTATCATTGGATGAAGATTTAGGTCATTTTCGTACTCCCAAGTCTTGATCTTGTCCAATTAGGGTTCTTAACCAATCTTGTGCATCCAATAGGAGTTTTTGTGTCATTGGATTAACATTTAGGTCATTTTCGTCCTCCATAGGCTTATTCTTGTCCAATTAGGGTTTTTAACCAATTTTGTGCATCCGATAGGTGCTTTGTGTCAAAGGATGAACATTTAGGTCATTTTCGTCCTCCCAAGTCTTAATCTTGTCCAATTAGGGTTTGGAACCAATCTTGTGCATCCAATAGGTTTTTTTTTGTCATTGGGAGAACATTTAGGTCATTTTCGTCCTCCCTAGTCTTAATCTTGTCCAATTAGGGTTTTTAACCAATCTTGTGCATCCAATAGGTATTTTTGTATCATTGGGATACCATTTAGGTCATTTTCGTCCTCCCTAGGCTAATTCCTTTCCAATTAGGGTTTTTAACCAATCTTGTGCATCGAATAAGTTCGTTTGGGTCATTGGATGAACATTTAGGTCATTTTCGTCCTCCCTAGGCTTATTCTTGTCCAATTAGGGTTTTTAACCAATGTTGTGCATCGAATAAATTCGTTTGTGTCATTGGATGACCATTTAGTTCATTTTCGTCCTCTCATGTCTTAATCTTGTCCATTTACGGTTTTTAACCAATCTTGTGCATCAAATAGGTGTTTTTGTGTCATTGGATGAACATTTAGGTCATTTTCGCCCTCCATAGGCTTATGCTTGTCCAATTAGGGTTTTTAACAAATCTTGTGCATATAATAGGTGTTTTTGTATCATTGGATGAAGATTTAGGTCATTTTCGTACTCCCAAGTCTTGATCTTGTCCAATTAGGGTTTTTAACCAATCTTGTGCATCCAATAGGAGTTTTTGTGTCATTGGATTAACATTTAGGTCATTTTCGTCCTCCATAGGCTTATTCTTGTCCAATTAGGGTTTTTAACCAATTTTGTCCATCCGATAGGTGCTTTGTGTCAAAGGATGAACATTTAGGTCATTTTCGTCCTCCCAAGTCTTAATCTTGTCCAATTAGGGTTTGGAACCAATCTTGTGCATCCAATAGGTTTTTTTTTGTCATTGGAAGAACATTTAGGTCATTTTCGTCCTCCCTAGTCTTAATCTTGTCCAATTAGGGTTTTTAACCAATCTTGTGCATCCAATAGGTATTTTTGTGTCATTGGGATACCATTTAGGTCATTTTCGTCCTCCCTAGGCTAATTCCTTTCCAATTAGGGTTTTTAACCAATCTTGTGCATCGAATAAGTTCGTTTGGGTCATTGGATGAACATTTAGGTCATTTTCGTCCTCCCTAGGCTTATTCTTGTCCAATTACGGTTTTTAACCAATGTTGTGCATCGAATAAATTCGTTTGTGTCATTGGATGACCATTTAGTTCATTTTCGTCCTCTCATGTCTTAATCTTGTCCATTTACGGTTTTTAACCAATCTTGTGCATCAAATAGGTGTTTTTGTGTCATTGGATGAACATTTAGGTCATTTTCGTCCTCCATAGGCTTATGCTTGTCCAATTAGAGTTTTTAACAAATCTTGTGCATCCAATAGGTGTTTTTTGTCATAGGATGAACATTTAGGTCATTTTCGTCCTCCCAATTCTTAATCTTGTCCAATTAGTGTTTTTAACCAATCTTGTGCATCCAATAGGTGTTTTTGTGTCATTGGATGAACATTTAGGTCATTTTCGTCCTCCCAAGTCTTAATCTTGTCCAATTAGGGTTTTTATCCAATCTTGTCGAATTACGGTTTTTAACCAATCTTGTGCATCGAATAAGTTCGTTTGGGTCATTGGAGGAACATTTAGTTTATTTTTGTCCTCCCTAGGTTTAATCTTGTCCTATTAGGGTTTTTAACCAATCTTGTGCATCCAAAAGGTATTTTTGTGTCATTGGATGACCATTTAGGTCATTTTTGTCCTCCCTAGTCTAATTCCTTTCCAAGTAGGGTTTTTAACCCATTTTTTGCTCCCAATAGGTGTGTTTGTGTTATACGATTAACATTTAGGTCATTTTCGACCTCCCTAGGCTAATTCTTGTCAAATTAGCATTTTTAACCAATCTTGTGCATCCAATAGGTGTGTTTGTGTCCATTGGATGAACATTTAGGTCTTTTTGCTCGTCTTTAGGGTTATTCTTGTCCAATTAGGGTTTTTAACCAATCTTGTGCATATAATAGGTGTTTTTGTATCATTGGATGAAGATTTAGGTCATTTTCGTACTCCCTAGTCTTGATCTTGTCCAATTAGGGTTCTTAACCAATCTTGTGCATCCAATAGGAGTTTTTGTGTCATTGGATTAACATTTAGGTCATTTTCGTCCTCCATAGGCTTATTCTTGTCCAATTAGGGTTTTTAACCAATTTTGTGCATCCGATAGGTGCTTTGTGTCAAAGGATGAACATTTAGGTCATTTTCGTCCTCCCAAGTCTTAATCTTGTCCAATTAGGGTTTGGAACCAATCTTGTGCATCCAATAGGTTTTTTTTTGTCATTGGGAGAACATTTAGGTCATTTTCGTCCTCCCTAGTCTTAATCTTGTCCAATTAGGGTTTTTAACCAATCTTGTGCATCCAATAGGTATTTTTGTATCATTGGGATACCATTTAGGTCATTTTCGTCCTCCCTAGGCTAATTCCTTTCCAATTAGGGTTTTTAACCAATCTTGTGCATCGAATAAGTTCGTTTGGGTCATTGGATGAACATTTAGGTCATTTTCGTCCTCCCTAGGCTTATTCTTGTCCAATTAGGGTTTTTAACCAATGTTGTGCATCGAATAAATTCGTTTGTGTCATTGGATGACCATTTAGTTCATTTTCGTCCTCTCATGTCTTAATCTTGTCCATTTACGGTTTTTAACCAATCTTGTGCATCAAATAGGTGTTTTTGTGTCATTGGATGAACATTTAGGTCATTTTCGCCCTCCATAGGCTTATGCTTGTCCAATTAGGGTTTTTAACAAATCTTGTGCATATAATAGGTGTTTTTGTATCATTGGATGAAGATTTAGGTCATTTTCGTACTCCCAAGTCTTGATCTTGTCCAATTAGGGTTTTTAACCAATCTTGTGCATCCAATAGGAGTTTTTGTGTCATTGGATTAACATTTAGGTCATTTTCGTCCTCCATAGGCTTATTCTTGTCCAATTAGGGTTTTTAACCAATTTTGTCCATCCGATAGGTGCTTTGTGTCAAAGGATGAACATTTAGGTCATTTTCGTCCTCCCAAGTCTTAATCTTGTCCAATTAGGGTTTGGAACCAATCTTGTGCATCCAATAGGTTTTTTTTTGTCATTGGAAGAACATTTAGGTCATTTTCGTCCTCCCTAGTCTTAATCTTGTCCAATTAGGGTTTTTACCCAATCTTGTGCATCCAATAGGTATTTTTGTGTCATTGGGATACCATTTAGGTCATTTTCGTCCTCCCTAGGCTAATTCCTTTCCAATTAGGGTTTTTAACCAATTTTGTGCTTCCAATAGGCGTGTTTGTGTCATACGATTAACATATAGGTCATTTTCGGCCTCCCTAGCCTAATTCTTGTCCAATTAGCATTTTTAACCAATCTTGTGCATCCAATAGATGTGTTTGTGTCCATTGGATGAACATTTAGGTCATTTGATTCCATCCTAGGCTTATTCTTGTCCAATAAGGGTTTTTAACCAATCTCTTACATCGAATAAGTTCCTTTGTGTCATTGAATGAACATTTAGTTCATTTTCGTCCTCCATATGCTTATTCATGTCCAATTAGGGTTTTTAACAAATCTAGTGCATCCAATCGGTGTGTTTGTGTCATACGATTAACATATAGGTCATTTTCGACCTCCCTAGGCTAATTCTTGTCAAATTAGCATGTTTAACCAATCTTGTGCATCCAATAGGTGTGTTTGTGTCATTGGATGAACATTTAGGTCATTTTCGTCCACCCTAGGCTTATTCTTGTCCAATTATGGTTTTTAACCATTCTTGTGCATCGATTAAGTTCGTTTATGTCATTGGATGAACATTTGGGTCATTTTTGTCCTTCCTAGGCTTAATCTTGTCTAATTAGGGTTTTTACGAATCTTGTGCATCTAATAGGTTTTTTGTATCATTGGATGAACATTTAGGTCACTTTCGTCCTCCCAAGTCTTAATATTGTCCAATTAGGGTTTTTAACCAATCTTGTGCATCCAATAGGTGTTTTTGTGTCATTGGATGAACATTTAGGTCATTTTCGTCCTCCCAAGTCTTAATCTTGTCCAATTAGGGTTTTTATCCAATCTTGTGCATCCAATAGGTGTTTTTGTGTCATTAGATGAACAATTAGGTCATTTTCGTCCTCACTAGGCTAATTCTTGTTCAATTAGGGTTTTTATCCAATCTTGTGCCTCGAAAAAGTTCATTTGTGTCATTGGATGACCATTTAGTTCATTTTCGTCCTCTCATGTCTTAATCTTGTCCATTTACGGTTTTTAACCAATCTTGTGCATCAAATAGGTGTTTTTGTGTCATTGGATGAACATTTAGGTCATTTTCGTCCTCCATAGGCTTATGCTTGTCCAATTAGGGTTTTTAACAAATCTTGTGCATATAATAGGTGTTTTTGTATCATTGGTTGAAGATTTAGGTCATTTTCGTACTCCCAAGTCTTGATCTTGTCCAATTAGGGTTTTTAACCAATCATGTGCATCCAATAGGAGTTTTTGTGTCATTGGATTAACATTTAGGTCATTTACGTCCTCCATAGGCTTATTCTTGTCCAATTAGGGTTTTTAACCAATTTTGTGCATCCGATAGGTGCTTTGTGTCAAAGGATGAACATTTAGGTCATTTTCGTCCTCCCAAGTCTTAATCTTGTCCAATTAGGGTTTGGAACCAATCTTGTGCATCCAATAGGTTTTTTTTTGTGATTGGAAGAACATTTAGGTCATTTTCGTCCTCCCAAGTCTTAATCTTGTCCAATTAGGGTTTTTATCCAATCTTGTGCATCAAATAGGTGTTTTTGTGTCATTGGATGAACATTTAGGTCATTTTCGTCCTCCATAGGCTTATGGTTGTCCAATTAGAGTTTTTAACAAATCTTGTGCATCCAATAGGTGTTTTTTGTCATAGGATGAACATTTAGGTCATTTTCGTCCTCCCAATTCTTAATCTTGTCCAATTAGTGTTTTTAACCAATCTTGTGCATCCAATAGGTGTTTTTGTGTCATTGGATGAACATTTAGGTCATTTTCGTCCTCCCAAGTCTTAATCTTGTCCAATTAGGGTTTTTATCCAATCTTGTCGAATTACGGTTTTTAACCAATCTTGTGCATCGAATAAGTTCGTTTGGGTCATTGGAGGAACATTTAGTTTATTTTTGTCCTCCCTAGGTTTAATCTTGTCCTATTAGGGTTTTTAACCAATCTTGTGCATCCAAAAGGTATTTTTGTGTCATTGGATGACCATTTAGGTCATTTTTGTCCTCCCTAGTCTAATTCCTTTCCAAGTAGGGTTTTTAACCCATTTTTTGCTCCCAATAGGTGTGTTTGTGTTATACGATTAACATTTAGGTCATTTTCGACCTCCCTAGGCTAATTCTTGTCAAATTAGCATTTTTAACCAATCTTGTGCATCCAATAGGTGTGTTTGTGTCCATTGGATGAACATTTAGGTCTTTTTGCTCCTCTTTAGGGTTATTCTTGTCCAATTAGGTTTTTTAACCAATCTTGTGCATATAATAGGTGTTTTTGTATCATTGGATGAAGATTTAGGTCATTTTCGTACTCCCAAGTCTTGATCTTGTCCAATTAGGGTTCTTAACCAATCTTGTGCATCCAATAGGAGTTTTTGTGTCATTGGATTAACATTTAGGTCATTTTCGTCCTCCATAGGCTTATTCTTGTCCAATTAGAGTTTTTAATCAATTTTGTGCATCCGATAGGTGCTTTGTGTCAAAGGATGAACATTTAGGTCATTTTCGTCCTCCCAAGTCTTAATCTTGTCCAATTAGGGTTTGGAACCAATCTTGTGCATCCAATAGGTTTTTTTTTGTCATTGGGAGAACATTTAGGTCATTTTCGTCCTCCCTAGTCTTAATCTTGTCCAATTAGGGTTTTTAACCAATCTTGTGCATCCAGTAGGTATTTTTGTGTCATTGGGATACCATTTAGGTCATTTTCGTCCTCCCTAGGCTAATTCCTTTCCAATTAGGGTTTTTAACCAATCTTGTGCATCGAATAAGTTCGTTTGGGTCATTGGATGAACATTTAGGTCATTTTCGTCCTCCCTAGGCTTATTCTTGTCCAATTAGGGTTTTTAACCAATGTTGTGCATCGAATAAATTCGTTTGTGTCATTGGATGACCATTTAGTTCATTTTCGTCCTCTCATGTCTTAATCTTGTCCATTTACG
>JBBPBS010001150.1:5837-17221 GCA_037974835.1 Cicer judaicum | reverse complement strand
TGAAGATTTAGGTCATTTTCGTACTCCCAAGTCTTGATCTTGTCCAATTAGGGTTTTTAACCAATCATGTGCATCCAATAGGAGTTTTTGTGTCATTGGATTAACATTTAGGTCATTTACGTCCTCCATAGGCTTATTCTTGTCCAATTAGGGTTTTTAACCAATTTTGTGCATCCGATAGGTGCTTTGTGTCAAAGGATGAACATTTAGGTCATTTTCGTCCTCCCAAGTCTTAATCTTGTCCAATTAGGGTTTGGAACCAATCTTGTGCATCCAATAGGTTTTTTTTTGTCATTGGGAGAACATTTAGGTCATTTTCGTCCTCCCTAGTCTTAATCTTGTCCAATTAGGGTTTTTACCCAATCTTGTGCATCCAATAGGTATTTTTGTGTCATTGGGATACCATTTAGGTCAATTTCGTCCTCCCTAGGCTAATTCCTTCCCTATTAGGGTTTTTAACCAATTTTGTGCTTCCAATAGGTGTGTTTGTGTCATACGATTAACATATAGGTCATTTTCGGCCTCCCTAGGCTAATTCTTGTCCAATTAGCATTTTTAACCAATCTTGTGCATCTAATAGATGTTGTTGTGTCCATTGGATGAACATTTAGGTCATTTGATTCCTACCTAGGCTTATTCTTGTCCAATTAGGGTTTTTAACCAATCTTTCACATCGAATAAGTTCGTTTGTGTCATTGAATGAACATTTAGTTCATTTTCGTCCTCCATAGGCTTATTCATGTCCAATTAGGGTTTTTAACAAATCTAGTGCATCCAATCGGTGTGTTTGTGTCATTGGATGAACATTTATGTCATTTTCGTCCTCCCTAGGCTTATTCTTGTCCAATTAGGGTTTTTAACCAATCTTGTGCATATAATTGGTGTTTTTGTATCATTGGATGAAGATTTAGGTCATTTTCGTACTCCCAAGTCTTGATCTTGTCCAATTAGGGTTCTTAACCAATCTTGTGCATCCAATAGGAGTTTTTGTGTCATTGGATTAACATTTAGGTCATTTTCGTCCTCCATAGGCTTATTCTTGTCCAATTAGGGTTTTTAACCAATTTTGTGCATCCGATAGGTGCTTTGTGTCAAAGGATGAACATTTAGGTCATTTTCGTCCTCCCAAGTCTTAATCTTGTCCAATTAGGGTTTGGAACCAATCTTGTGCATCCAATAGGTTTTTTTTCGTCATTGGGAGAACATTTAGGTCATTTTCCTCCTCCCTAGTCTTAATCTTGTCCAATTAGGGTTTTTAACCAATCTTGTGCATCCAATAGGTATTTTTGTGTCATTGGGATACCATTTAGGTCATTTTCGTCCTCCCTAGGCAAATTCCTTTCCAATTAGGGTTTTTAACCAATCTTGTGCATCGAATAAGTTCGTTTGGGTCATTGGATGAACATTTAGGTCATTTTCGTCCTCCCTAGGCTTATTCTTGTCCAATTAGGGTTTTTAACCAATGTTGTGCATCGAATAAATTCGTTTGTGTCATTGGATGACCATTTAGTTCATTTTCGTCCTCTCATGTCTTAATCTTGTCCATTTACGGTTTTTAACCAATCTTGTGCATCAAATAGGTGTTTTTGTGTCATTGGATGAACATTTAGGTCATTTTCGTCCTCCATAGGCTTATGCTTGTCCAATTAGAGTTTTTAACAAATCTTGTGCATCCAATAGGTGTTTTTTGTCATAGGATGAACATTTAGGTCATTTTCGTCCTCCCAATTCTTAATCTTGTCCAATTAGTGTTTTTAACCAATCTTGTGCATCCAATAGGTGTTTTTGTGTCATTGGATGAACATTTAGGTCATTTTCGTCCTCCCAAGTCTTAATCTTGTCCAATTAGGGTTTTTATCCAATCTTGTCGAATTACGGTTTTTAACCAATCTTGTGCATCGAATAAGTTCGTTTGGGTCATTGGAGGAACATTTAGTTTATTTTTGTCCTCCCTAGGTTTAATCTTGTCCTATTAGGGTTTTTAACCAATCTTGTGCATCCAAAAGGTATTTTTGTGTCATTGGATGACCATTTAGGTCATTTTTGTCCTCCCTAGTCTAATTCCTTTCCAAGTAGGGTTTTTAACCCATTTTGTGCTCCCAATAGCTGTGTTTGTGTTATACGATTAACATTTAGGTCATTTTCGACCTCCCTAGGCTAATTCTTGTCAAATTAGCATTTTTAACCAATCTTGTGCATCCAATAGGTGTGTTTGTGTCCATTGGATGAACATTTAGGTCATTTTCCTCCTCTTTAGGGTTATTCTTGTCCAATTAGGGTTTTTACCCATCTTGTGCATATAATAGGTGTTTTTGTATCATTGGATGAAGATTTAGGTCATTTTCGTACTCCCAAGTCTTGATCTTGTCCAATTAGGGTTCTTAACCAATCTTGTGCATCCAATAGGAGTTTTTGTGTCATTGGATTAACATTTAGGTCATTTTCGTCCTCCATAGGCTTATTCTTGTCCAATTAGGGTTTTTAACCAATTTTGTGCATCCGATAGGTGCTTTGTGTCAAAGGATGAACATTTAGGTCATTTTCGTCCTCCCAAGTCTTAATCTTGTCCAATTAGGGTTTGGAACCAATCTTGTGCATCCAATAGGTTTTTTTTTGTCATTGGGAGAACATTTAGGTCATTTTCGTCCTCCCTAGTCTTAATCTTGTCCAATTAGGGTTTTTAACCAATCTTGTGCATCCAATAGGTATTTTTGTGTCATTGGGATACCATTTAGGTCATTTTCGTCCTCCCTAGGCTAATTCCTTTCCAATTAGGGTTTTTAACCAATCTTGTGCATCGAATAAGTTCGTTTGGGTCATTGGATGAACATTTAGGTCATTTTCGTCCTCCCTAGGCTTATTCTTGTCCAATTAGGGTTTTTAACCAATGTTGTGCATCGAATAAATTCGTTTGTGTCATTGGATGACCATTTAGTTCATTTTCGTCCTCTCATGTCTTAATCTTGTCCATTTACGATTTTTAACCAATCTTGTGCATCAAATAGGTGTTTTTGTGTCATTGGATGAACATATAGGTCATTTTCGTCCTCCATAGGTTTATGCTTGTCCAATTAGGGTTTTTAACAAATCTTGTGCATATAATAGGTGTTTTTGTATCATTGGATGAAGATTTAGGTCATTTTCGTACTCCCAAGTCTTGATCTTGTCCAATTAGGGTTTTTAACCAATCATGTGCATCCAATAGGAGTTTTTGTGTCATTGGATTAACATTTAGGTCATTTACGTCCTCCATAGGCTTATTCTTGTCCAATTAGGGTTTTTAACCAATTTTGTGCATCCGATAGGTGCTTTGTGTCAAAGGATGAACATTTAGGTCATTTTCGTCCTCCCAAGTCTTAATCTTGTCCAATTAGGGTTTGGAACCAATCTTGTGCATCCAATAGGTTTTTTTTTGTCATTGGAAGAACATTTAGGTCATTTTCGTCCTCCCTAGTCTTAATCTTGTCCAATTAGGGTTTTTACCCAATCTTGTGCATCCAATAGGTATTTTTGTGTCATTGGGATACCATTTAGGTCATTTTCGTCCTCCCAAGGCTAATTCCTTTCCAATTAGGGTTTTTAACCAATTTTGTGCTTCCAATAGGCGTGTTTGTGTCATACGATTAACATATAGGTCATTTTCGACCTCCCTAGGCTAATTCTTGTCAAATTAGCATGTTTAACCAATCTTGTGCATCCAATAGGTGTGTTTGTGTCCATTGGATGAACATTTAGGTCATTTTCCTCCTCTTTAGGGTTATTCTTGTCCAATTAGGGTTTTTAACCAATCTTGTGCATATAATAGGTGTTTTTGTATCATTGGATGAAGATTTAGGTCATTTTCATACTCCCAAGTCTTGATCTTGTCCAATTAGGGTTCTTAACCAAACTTGTGCATCCAATAGGAGTTTTTGTGTCATTGGATTAACATTTAGGTCATTTTCGTCCTCCATAGTCTTATTCTTGTCCAATTAGGGTTTTTAACAAATTTTGTGCATCCGATAGGTGCTTTGTGTCAAAGGATGAACATTTAGGTCATTTTCGTCCTCCCAAGTCTTAATCTTGTCCAATTAGGGTTTGGAACTAATCTTGTGCATCCAATAGGTTTTTTTTTGTCATTGGAAGAACATTTAGGTCATTTTCGTCCTCCCTAGTCTTAATCTTGTCCAATTAGGGTTTTTACCCAATCTTGTGCATCCAATAGGTATTTTTGTGTGATTGGGATACCATTTAGGTCATTTTCGTCCTCCCTAGGCTAATTCCTTTCCAATTAGGGTTTTTAACCAATTTTGTGCTTCCAATAGGCGTGTTTGTGTCATACGATTAACATATAGGTAATTTTCGACCGCCCTAGGCTAATTCTTGTCAAATTAGCCTTTTTAACCAATCTTGTGCATCCAATAGGTGTGTTTGTGTCCATTGGATGAACATTTAGGTCATTTTCCTCCTCTTTAGGGTTATTCTTGTCCAATTAGGGTTTTTAACCAATCTTGTGCATATAATAGGTGTTTTTGTATCATTGGATGAAGATTTAGGTCATTTTCGTACTCCCAAGTCTTGATCTTGTCCAATTAGGGTTCTTAACCAAACTTGTGCATCCAATTGGAGTTTTTGTGTCATTGGATTAACATTTAGGTCATTTTCGTCCTCCACAGGCTTATTTTTGTCCAATTAGGGTTTTTAACCAATTTTGTGCATCCGATAGGTGCTTTGTGTCAAAGGATGAACATTTAGGTCATTTTCGTCCTCCCAAGTCTTAATCTTGTCCAATTAGGGTTGGGAACCAATCTTGTGCATCCAATAGGTTTTTTTTTGTCATTGGAAGAACATTTAGGTCATTTTTGTCCTCCCTAGTCTTAATCTTGTCCAATTAGGGTTTTTACCCAATCTTGTGCATCCAATAGGTATTTTTGTGTCATTGGGATACCATTTAGGTCATTTTCGTCCTCCCTAGGCTAATTCCTTTCCAATTAGGGTTTTTAACCAATTTTGTGCTTCCAATAGGCGTGTTTGTGTCATACGATTAACATATAGGTCATTTTCGGCCTCCCTATGCTAATTCTTGTCCAATTAGCATTTTTATCCAATCTTGTGCATCCAATAGATGTGTTTGTGTCCATTGGATGAACATTTAGGTCATTTGATTCCATCCTAGGCTTATTCTTGTCCAATAAGGGTTTTTAACCAATCTCTTACATCGAATAAGTTCCTTTGTGTCATTGAATGAACATTTAGTTCATTTTCGTCCTCCATAGGCTTATTCATGTCCATTTAGGGTTTTTAACATATCTAGTGCATCCAATCGGTGTGTTTGTGTCATTGGATGAACATTTATGTCATTTTTGTCCTCCCTAGGCTTATTCTTGTCCAATTAGGGTTTTTAACCAATCTTGTGCATCCAATAGGTGTGTTTGTTTCATTGGATGAACATTTAGGTCATTTTTGTCCTTCCTAGGCTTAATCTTGTCCAATTAGGGTTTTTACGAATCTTGTGCATCTAATAGGTGTTTTTGCATCATTGGATGAACATTTAGGTCACTTTCGTCCTCCCAAGTCTTAATCTTGTCCAATTAGGGTTTTTAACCAATCTTGTGCATCCAATAGGTGTTTTTGTGTCATTGGATGAACATTTAGGTCATTTTCGTCCTCCCAAGTCTTAATCTTGTCCAATTAGGGTTTTTATCCAATCTTGTGCATCCAATAGGTGTTTTTGTGTCATTGGATGAACAATTAGGTCATTTTCGTCCTCACTAGGCTAAATCTTGTTCAATTAGGGTTTTTATCCAATCTTGTGCCTCGAAAAAGTTCATTTGTGTCATTGGATGAACATTTATGTTATTCTTTCCTCCCTAGGATTAATCTTGTCCAATTAGGTTATTTACCAATCTTGTGCATCTAATAGGTGTTTTTGTATCGTTGGATTAACATTTAGGTCATTTTCGTCCGCCACAAGCTTATTCTTGTCCAATTAGGGTTTTTAACCAATCTTGTGCACCGAATAAGTTCGATTGGGTCATTGGATGAACATTTAGGTCATTTTCGTCCTCCCTAGGCTTATTCTTGTCCAATTAGGGTTTTTAACCAATGTTGTGCATCGCATAAATTCGTTTGTGTCATTGGATGACCATTTAGTTCATTTTCGTCCTCTCATGTCTTAATCTTGTCCATTTACGGTTTTTAACCAATCTTGTGCATCAAATAGGTGTTTTTGTGTCATTGGATGAACATTTAGGTCATTTTCGTCCTCCATAGGCTTATGCTTGTCCAATTAGAGTTTTTAACAAATCTTGTGCATCCAATAGGTGTTTTTTGTCATAGGATGAACATTTAGGTCATTTTCGTCCTCCCAATTCTTAATCTTGTCCAATTAGTGTTTTTAACCAATCTTGTGCATCCAATAGGTGTTTTTGTGTCATTGGATGAACATTTAGGTCATTTTCGTCCTCCCAAGTCTTAATCTTGTCCAATTAGGGTTTTTATCCAATCATGTCGAATTACGGTTTTTAACCAATCTTGTGCATCGATTAAGTTCGTTTGGGTCATTGGAGGAACATTTAGTTTATTTTTGTCCTCCCTAGGTTTAATCTTGTCCTATTAGGGTTTTTAACCAATGTTGTACATCCAAAAGGTATTTTTGTGTCATTGGATGACCATTTAGGTCATTTTTGTCCTCCCTAGTCTAATTCCTTTCCAAGTAGGGTTTTTAACCCATTTTTTGCTCCCAATAGGTGTGTTTGTGTTATACGATTAACATTTAGGTCATTTTCGACCTCCCTAGGCTAATTCTTGTCAAATTAGCATTTTTAACCAATCTTGTGCATCCAATAGGTGTGTTTGTGTCAATTGGATGAACATTTAGGTCTTTTTGCTCCTCTTTAGGGTTATTCTTGTCCAATTAGGGTTTTTAACCAATCTTGTGCATATAATAGGTGTTTTTGTATCATTGGATGAAGATTTAGGTCATTTTCGTACTCCCAAGTCTTGATCTTGTCCAATTAGGGTTTTTAACAAATTTTGTGCATCCGATAGGTGCTTTGTGTCAAAGGATGAACATTTAGGTCATTTTCGTCCTCCCAATTCTTAATCTTGTCCAATTAGGGTTTGGAACCAATCTTGTGCATCCAATAGGTTTTTTTTGTCATTGGGAGAACATTTAGGTCATTTTCGTCCTCCCTAGTCTTAATCTTGTCCAATTAGGGTTTTTAACCAATCTTGTGCGTCCAATAGGTATTTTTGTGTCATTGGGATACCATTTAGGTCATTTTCGTCCTCCCTAGGCTAATTCCTTTCCAATTAGGGTTTTTAACCAATCTTGTGCATCGAATAAGTTCGTTTGGGTCATTGGATGAACATTTAGGTCATTTTCGTCCTCCCTAGGCTTATTCTTGTCCAATTACGGTTTTTAACCAATGTTGTGCATCGAATAAATTCGTTTGTGTCATTGGATGACCATTTAGTTCATTTTCGTCCTCTCATGTCTTAATCTTGTCCATTTACGGTTTTTAACCAATCTTGTGCATCAAATAGGTGTTTTTGTGTCATTGGATGAACATTTAGGTCATTTTCCTCCTCAATAGGCTTATGCTTGTCCAATTAGGGTTTTTAACAAATCTTGTGCATATAATAGGTGTTTTTGTATCATTGGATGAAGATTTAGGTCATTTTCGTACTCCCAAGTCTTAATCTTGTCCAATTAGGGTGTTTTAACCAATCTTGTGCACCGAATAAGTTCGTTTGTGGCATTCGATGAACATTTAGGTCATTTTTATCCTCCCTGGGCTTAATCTTGTCCAATTAGGGTTTTTACCAATCTTGTGTTTCTAATAGGTGTTTTTGTGTCATTGGATGAACATTTTGGTCATTTTGGTCCTCCCAAGTCTTAATCTTGTCCTATGATGGTTTTTAACCAATCTTGTGCATCCAATAGGTGTTTTTGTGTCATTGGATGAACATTTAGGTCATTTTCCTCCACTTTAGGGTTATTCTTGTCCAATTAGGGTTTTTAACTAATCTTGTGCATATAATACGTGTTTTTGTATTATTGGATGAAGATTTAGGTCATTTTCGTACTCCCAAGTCTTGATCTTGTCCAATTAGGGTTCTTAACCAATCTTGTGCATCCAATAGGAGTTTTTGTGTCATTGGATTAACATTTAGGTCATTTTCGTCCTCCATAGGCTTATTCTTGTCCAATTAAGGTTTTTAACCAATTTTGTGCATCCGATAGGTGCTTTGTGTCAAAGGATGAACATTTAGGTCATTTTCGTCCTCGCAAGTCTTAATCTTGTCCAATTAGGGTTTGGAACCAATCTTGTGCATCCAATAGGTTTTTTTTGTCATTGGAAGAACATTTAGGTCATTTTCGTCCTCCCTAGTCTTAATCTTGTCCAATTAGGGTTTTTAACCAATCTTGTGCATCCAATAGGTATTTTTGTGTCATTGGGATTTCATTTAGGTCATTTTCGTCCTCCCTAGGCTAATTCCTTTCCAATTAGGGTTTTTAACCAATTTTGTGCTTCCAATAGGTGTGTTTGTGTCATACGATTAACATTTAGGTCATTTTCGGCCTCCCTAGGCTAATTCTTGTCCAATTAGCATTTTTAACCAATCTTGTCCATCTAATAGATGTTGTTGTGTCCATTGGATGAACATTTAGGTCATTTGTTTCCTACCTAGGCTTATTCTTGTCCAATTAGGGTTTTTAACCAATCTTTCACATCGAATAAGTTCGTTTGTGTCATTGAATGAACATTTAGTTCATTTTCGTCCTCCATAGGCTTATTCATGTCCAATTAGGGTTTTTAACAAATCTAGTGCATCCAATCGGTGTGTTTGTGTCATTGGATGAACATTTATGTCATTTTCGTCCTCCCTAGGCTTATTCTTGTCCAATTAGGGTTTTTAACCAATCTTGTGCATCCAATAGGTGTGTTTGTGTCATTGGATGAACATTTAGGTCATTTTCGTCCTCCCTAGGCTTATTCTTGTCCAATTAGGGTTTTTAACCATTCTTGTGCATCGAATAAGTTCGTTTATGTCGTTGGATGAACATATAGGTCATTTTTGTCCTTCCTAGGCTTAATGTTGTCCAATTAGGGTTTTTACGAATCTTGTGCATCTAATAGGTGTTTTTGTATCACTGGATGAACATTTAGGTCACTTTCGTCCTCCCAAGTCTTAATCTTGTCCAATTAGGGTTTTTAACCAATCTTGTGCATCCAATAGGTGTGTTTGTGTCATTGGATGAACATTTAGGTCATTTTCGTCCTCCATAGTCTTATTCTTGTCCAATTAGGGTTTTTAACAAATTTTGTGCATCCGATAGGTGCTTTGTATCAAAGGATGAACATTTAGGTCTTTTTCGTCCTCCCAAGTCTTAATCATGTCCAATTAGGGTTTGGAACTAATCTTGTGCATCCAATAGGTTTTTTTTTGTCATTGGAAGAACATTTAGGTCATTTTCGTCCTCCCTAGTCTTAATCTTGTCCAATTAGGGTTTTTACCCAATCTTGTGCATCCAATAGGTATTTTTGTGTCATTGGGATACCATTTAGGTCATTTTCGTCCTCCCTAGGCTAATTCCTTTCCAATTAGGGTTTTTAATCAATTTTGTGCTTCCAATAGGCGTGTTTGTGTCATACGATTAACATATAGGTAATTTTCGACCGCCCTAGGCTAATTCTTGTCAAATTAGCCTTTTTAACCAATCTTGTGCATCCAATAGGTGTGTTTGTGTCCATTGGATGAACATTTAGGTCATTTTCCTCCTCTTTAGGGTTATTCTTGTCCAATTAGGGTTTTTAACCAATCTTGTGCATATAATAGGTGTTTTTGTATCATTGGATGAAGATTTAGGTCATTTTCGTACTCCCAAGTCTTGATCTTGTCCAATTAGGGTTCTTAACCAAACTTGTGCATCCAATAGGAGTTTTTGTGTCATTGGATTAACATTTAGGTCATTTTCGTCCTCCATAGGCTTATGCTTGTCCATTTAGGGTTTTTAACATATCTAGTGCATCCAATCGGTGTGTTTGTGTCATTGGATGAACATTTATGTCATTTTTGTCCTCCCAAGTCTTGATCTTGTCCAATTAGGGTTTTTAACCAATCTTGTGCATCCAATAGGAGTTTTTGTGTCATTGGATTAACGTTTAGGTCATTTTCGTCCTCCATAGGCTTATTCTTGTCCAATAAGGGTTTTTAACCAATCTCTTACATTGAATAAGTTCCTTTGTGTCAAAGGATGAACATTTAGGTCATTTTCGTCCTCCCAAGTCTTAATCTTGTCCAATTAGGGTTTGGAACCAATCTTGTGCATCCAATAGGTTTTTTTTTGTCATTGGAAGAACATTTAGGTCATTTTCGTCCTCCCTAGTCTTAATCTTGTCCAATTAGGGTTTTTACCCAATCTTGTGCATCCAATAGGTATTTTTGTGTCATTGGGATACCATTTAGGTCATTTTCGTCCTCCCTAGGCTAATTCCTTTCCAATTAGGGTTTTTAACCAATTTTGTGCTTCCAATAGGCGTGTTTGTGTCATACGATTAACATATAGGTCATTTTCGACCTCCCTAGGAAAATTCTTGTCAAATTAGCATTTTTAACCAATCTTGTGCATCCAATAGGTGTGTTTGTGTCCATTGGATGAACATTTAGGTCATTTTCCTCCTCTTTAGGGTTATTCTTGTCCAATTAGGGTTTTTAACCAATCTTGTTCATATAATAGGTGTTTTTGTATCATTGGATGAAGATTTAGGTCATTTTCGTACTCCCAAGTCTTGATCTTGTCGAATTAGGGTTCTTAACCAAACTTGTGCATCCAATTGGAGTTTTTGTGTCATTGGATTAACATTTAGGTCATTTTCGTCCTCCATAGGCTTATTTTTGTCCAATTAGGGTTTTTAACCAATTTTGTGCATCCGATAGGTGCTTTGTGTCAAAGGATGAACATTTAGGTCATTTTCGTCCTCCCAAGTCTTAATCTTGTCCAATTAGGGTTTGGAACCAATCTTGTGCATCCAATAGGTTTTTTTTTGTCATTGGAAGAACATTTAGGTCATTTTTGTCCTCCCTAGTCTTAATCTTGTCCAATTAGGGTTTTTACCCAATCTTGTGCATCCAATAGGTATTTTTGTGTCATTGGGATACCATTTAGGTCATTTTCGTCCTCCCTAGGCTAATTCCTTTCCAATTAGGGTTTTTAACCAATTTTGTGCTTCCAATAGGCGTGTTTGTGTCATACGATTAACATATAGGTCATTTTCGGCCTCCCTAGGCTAATTCTTGTCCAATTAGCATTTTTATCCAATCTTGTGCATCCAATAGATGTGTTTGTGTCCATTGGATGAACATTTAGGTCATTTGATTCCATCCTAGGCTTATTC
>JBBPBS010001147.1:0-10452 GCA_037974835.1 Cicer judaicum | reverse complement strand
GCATCCAATAGGTGTTTTTGTGTCATTGGATGAACAATTAGATCATTTTCGTCCTCCCTAGGCTAATTCTTGTCTAATTAGGGTTTCTAACCAATCTTGTGCATCCAATAGGTGTTTTGTGTCATTGGATGAACATTTAGGTCATTTTCGTCCTCCCTTGGCTTATTCTTGTCCAATTAGGGTTTTTAACCAATCTTGTGTCATTGGATGAACAATTAGGTCATTTTCGTCCGCCCTAGGCTAATTCTTGTCCAATTAAGTTTTTAACCAGTCTTGTGCATCCAATCGGTGTTTTTGTGTCATTGGAAGAATATTTAGGTCATTTTCGTCCTCCCTTCACTTAATCTTATCCAATTAGGGTTTCTAACCAATCTTGTGCATCCAATAGGTGTATTTGTGTAATTGGATGAACAATTAGATCATTTTCGTCCTCCTTAGGCTAAGTCTTGTCCAATTAGGGTTTTTAACCAATCTTGTGTCATTGGATGAACAATTAGGTCATTTTCGTCCTCACTAGGCTTATTCTTGTCCAATTAGGGTTTCTAACCAATCTTGTGCATCCAATCGGTGTTTTTGTGTCATTGGAAGAATATTTAGGTCATTTTCGTCCTCCCTTCACTTAATCTTATCCAATTAGGGTTTTTAACCAATCTTGTGCATCCAATAGGTGTTTTGTGTCATTGGATGAACATTTAGGTCCTTTTCGTCCACCCAAGGCTATTTCTTGTCCAATTCGGGTTTCTAACCAATCTTGTGCATCCAATAGGTGTTTTTGTGGCACTGGATGAACAATTAGGTCATTTTTGTCCTCCCTAGGCTAATTCTTGTCCAATTAGGATTTTTAACCAATCTTGTGCATCTAATAGGTGGTTTTTGTCATTGGATGAACATTTTCGTCATTTTCGTCCTCCCTAAACTTAATCTTGTCCAATTAGGGTTTCTAACCAATCTTGTGCATCCAATAGGTGTTTTTGTGTCATTGGATGAACAATTAGGTCATTTTCGTCCTCCCTAAACTTAATCTTGTCCAATTAGGGTTTCTACCCAATCTTGTGCATCAAATAGGTGTTTTTGTGTCATTGGATGAACTATTAGGTCATTTTCGTCCTCCCTGGGCTAATTCTGGTCCGATTAGGGTTTTTAACCAATCTTGTGCATCCAATAGGTGTTTTGTGTCATTGGATGAACATTTACGTCATTTTCGTCCTCCCTAAACTTAATCTTGTCCAATTAGGGTTTCAAACCAATCATGTGCATCCAATAGGTGTTTTTGTGTCATTGGATGAACAATTAGGTCATTTTCGTCCTCCCAAAACTTAATCTTGTCCACTTAGTGTTTCTAACCAATCTTGTGCATCCAATCGGTGTTTTTGTGTCATTGGAAGAATATTTACGTCATTTTCGTCCTCCCTTCATTTAATCTTGTCCAATTAGTGTTTCTAACAAATCTTGTGCATCTAATAGGTGTTTTGTGACATTGGATGAACATTTACGTCATTTTCGTCCTCCCTAAACTTAATCTTGTCCAATTAGGGTTTCTAACCAATCTTGTGCATCCAATAGGTGTTTTTGTGTCATTGGATGAACAATTAGGTCATTTTTGTCCTCCCTAGGCTAATTCTTGTCCAATTAGGGTTTTTAACCAATCTTGTGCATCCAATCGGTGTTTTTGTGTCATTGGAAGAATATTTAGGTCATTTTCGTCCTCCATTCACTTAATCTTGTCCAATTATGGTTTTTAACCAATCTTCTGCATCCAATAGGTGTTTTGTGTCATTGAATGAACATTTAGGTCCTTTTCATCCTCCCTAGGCTAATTGTTGTCCAATTAGGGTTTCTAACCAATCTTGTGCATCCAATAGGTGTTTTGTGTCATTGAATGAACATTTAGGTCCTTTTCATCCTCCCTAGGCTAATTCTAGTCCAATTAGGGTTTCTAACCATTCTTGTGCATCCAATAGGTGTTTTTGTGTCATTGGATGAACAATTACGTCATTTTCGTCCTCCCTAGGCTAATGCTTGACCAATTAGGGTTTCTAACCAATCTTGTGCATCCAATAGGTGTTTTGTGTCATTGGATGAACATTTAGGTCATTTTCATCCTCCCTAAACTTAATCTTGTCCAATTAGGGTTTTTAACCAATCTTATGCATCCAATAGGTGTTTTTGTGTCATTGGATGAACATTTAGGTCATTTTCGTTCTCCCTAAACTTAATCTTGTCCAATTAGGGTTTCTGACCAATCTTGTGCATCCAATAGGTGTTTTTGTCTCATTGGATGAACAATTAGATCATTTTCGTCCACCGTAGGCTAATTCTTGTCCAATTAGTGTTTTTAACCAATCTTGTGCATCCAATAGGTGTTTTGTTTCATTGGATGAACATTTAGGTCATTTTCGTCCTCCCTACACTTAATCTTGTCCAATTAGGGTTTTTAACCAATCTTGTGCATCTAATAGGTGTTTTGTGTCATTGGATGAACATTTAGGTCGTTTTCGTCCTCCCTAAACTTAATCTTGTCCAATTAGGGTTTCTAACCAATGTTGTGCATCCAATAGGTGTTTTTGTGTCATTGGATGAACAATTATGTCATTTTCGTCCTTTCTAAGCTAATTCTTGTCCAATTATGGTTTTTAACCAATCTTGTGCATCTAATAGGTATTTTATGTCATTGGATGAACATGTACGTCATTTTCGTCCTCCCTACACTTAATCTTGTCCAATTAGGGTTTATAACCAATCTTGTGCATCTAATAGGTGTTTTGTGTCATTGGATGAACATTTACGTCATTTTCATCCTCCCTAAACTTAATCTTGTCCAATTAGGGTTTCTAACCAATCTTGTGCATCCCATAGGTGTTTTTGTGTCATTGGATGAACAATTAGATCATTTTCGTCCTCCCTAGGCTAATTCTTGTCCAATTAGGGTGTTTAACCAATCTTGTGCATCCAACAGGTTTTTTGTGTCATTGGACGACCAATTATGTCATTTTCGTCCTCCCTAGGCTTATTCTTGTCCAATTAGGGTTTCTAACCAATCTTGTGCATCCAATCGGTGTTTTTGTATCATTGGAAGAATATTTAGGTATTTTTCGTCCTCCCTTCACTTAATCTTGTCCAATTAGGGTTTTTAACCAATCTTGTGCATCCAATAGGTGTTTTGTTTCATTGGATGAACATTTACGTCCTTTTCGTCCTCCCTAGGCTAATTCTTGTCCAATTAGGGTTTCTAACCAATCATGTGCATCCAATAGGTGTTTTTGTGTCATTGGATGAACAATTAGGTCATTTTCGTCCTCCCTAAACTTAATCTTGTCCAATTAGGGTTTCTAACCGATCTTATGCATCCAATAGGTGTTTTTGTGTCATTGGATGAACTATTAGGTCATTTTCGTCCTCCCTAGGCTAATTCTTGTCCAATTAATGTTTCTAACCAATCTTGTGCATCCAATAGGTGTTTTGTGTCATTAGATGAACATTTAGGTCATTTTTGTCCTCCCTACACTTAATCTTGTCCAATTAGGGTTTTTAACCAATCTTGTGCATCCAATAGGTGTTTTGTATCATTGGATGAACAATTAGGTCATTTTCGTCCTCCCTAGGCTTATTCTTGTCCAATTAGGGTTTCTAACCATTCTTGTGCATCCAATCGGTGTTTTTGTGTCATTGGAAGAATATTTAGGTATTTTTCGTCCTCCATTCACTTAATCTTGTCCAATTAGGGTTTTTAACCAATCTTCTGCATCCAATAGGTGTTTTGTGTCATTGAATGAACATTTAGGTCCTTTTCATCCTCCCTAGGCTAATTGTTGTCCAATTAGGGTTTCTAACCAATCTTGTGCATCCAATAGGTGTTTTGTGTCATTGAATGAACATTTAGGTCCTTTTCATCCTCCCTAGGCTAATTCTAGTCCAATTAGGGTTTCTAACCATTCTTGTGCATCCAATAGGTGTTTTTGTGTCATTGGATGAACAATTACGTCATTTTCGTCCTCCCTAGGCTAATGCTTGACCAATTAGGGTTTCTAACCAATCTTGTGCATCCAATAGGTGTTTTGTGTCATTGGATGAACATTTAGGTCATTTTCATCCTCCCTAAACTTAATCTTGTCCAATTAGGGTTTTTAACCAATCTTATGCATCCAATAGGTGTTTTTGTGTCATTGGATGAACATTTAGGTCATTTTCGTTCTCCCTAAACTTAATCTTGTCCAATTAGGGTTTCTGACCAATCTTGTGCATCCAATAGGTGTTTTTGTCTCATTGGATGAACAATTAGATCATTTTCGTCCACCGTAGGCTAATTCTTGTCCAATTAGTGTTTTTAACCAATCTTGTGCATCCAATAGGTGTTTTGTTTCATTGGATGAACATTTAGGTCATTTTCGTCCTCCCTACACTTAATCTTGTCCAATTAGGGTTTTTAACCAATCTTGTGCATCTAATAGGTGTTTTGTGTCATTGGATGAACATTTAGGTCGTTTTCGTCCTCCCTAAACTTAATCTTGTCCAATTAGGGTTTCTAACCAATGTTGTGCATCCAATAGGTGTTTTTGTGTCATTGGATGAACAATTATGTCATTTTCGTCCTTTCTAAGCTAATTCTTGTCCAATTATGGTTTTTAACCAATCTTGTGCATCTAATAGGTATTTTATGTCATTGGATGAACATGTACGTCATTTTCGTCCTCCCTACACTTAATCTTGTCCAATTAGGGTTTATAACCAATCTTGTGCATCTAATAGGTGTTTTGTGTCATTGGATGAACATTTACGTCATTTTCATCCTCCCTAAACTTAATCTTGTCCAATTAGGGTTTCTAACCAATCTTGTGCATCCCATAGGTGTTTTTGTGTCATTGGATGAACAATTAGATCATTTTCGTCCTCCCTAGGCTAATTCTTGTCCAATTAGGGTGTTTAACCAATCTTGTGCATCCAACAGGTTTTTTGTGTCATTGGACGACCAATTATGTCATTTTCGTCCTCCCTAGGCTTATTCTTGTCCAATTAGGGTTTCTAACCAATCTTGTGCATCCAATCGGTGTTTTTGTATCATTGGAAGAATATTTAGGTATTTTTCGTCCTCCCTTCACTTAATCTTGTCCAATTAGGGTTTTTAACCAATCTTGTGCATCCAATAGGTGTTTTGTTTCATTGGATGAACATTTACGTCCTTTTCGTCCTCCCTAGGCTAATTCTTGTCCAATTAGGGTTTCTAACCAATCATGTGCATCCAATAGGTGTTTTTGTGTCATTGGATGAACAATTAGGTCATTTTCGTCCTCCCTAAACTTAATCTTGTCCAATTAGGGTTTCTAACCGATCTTATGCATCCAATAGGTGTTTTTGTGTCATTGGATGAACTATTAGGTCATTTTCGTCCTCCCTAGGCTAATTCTTGTCCAATTAATGTTTCTAACCAATCTTGTGCATCCAATAGGTGTTTTGTGTCATTAGATGAACATTTAGGTCATTTTTGTCCTCCCTACACTTAATCTTGTCCAATTAGGGTTTTTAACCAATCTTGTGCATCCAATAGGTGTTTTGTGTCATTGGATGAATATTTAGGTCATTTTTGTCCTCCCTACACTTAATCTTGTCCAATTAGAGTTTTTAACCAATCTTGTGCATCTAATAGGTGTTTTGTATCATTGGATGAACAATTAGGTCATTTTCGTCCTCCCTAGGCTTATTCTTGTCCAATTAGGGTTTCTAACCATTCTTGTGCATCCAATCGGTGTTTTTGTGTCATTGGAAGAATATTTAGGTATTTTTCGTCCTCCATTCACTTAATCTTGTCCAATTAGGGTTTTTAACCAATCTTCTGCATCCAATAGGTGTTTTGTGTCATTGAATGAACATTTAGGTCCTTTTCATCCTCCCTAGGCTAATTGTTGTCCAATTAGGGTTTCTAACCAATCTTGTGCATCCAATAGGTGTTTTGTGTCATTGAATGAACATTTAGGTCCTTTTCATCCTCCCTAGGCTAATTCTAGTCCAATTAGGGTTTCTAACCATTCTTGTGCATCCAATAGGTGTTTTTGTGTCATTCGATGAACAATTACGTCATTTTCGTCCTCCCTAGGCTAATGCTTGACCAATTAGGGTTTCTAACCAATCTTGTGCATCCAATAGGTGTTTTGTGTCATTGGATGAACATTTAGGTCATTTTCATCCTCCCTAAACTTAATCTTGTCCAATTAGGGTTTTTAACCAATCTTATGCATCCAATAGGTGTTTTTGTGTCATTGGATGAACATTTAGGTCATTTTCGTTCTCCCTAAACTTAATCTTGTCCAATTAGGGTTTCTGACCAATCTTGTGCATCCAATAGGTGTTTTTATCTCATTGGATGAACAATTAGATCATTTTCGTCCTCCGTAGGCTAATTCTTGTCCAATTAGTGTTTTTAACCAATCTTGTGCATCCAATAGGTGTTTTGTTTCATTGGATGAACATTTAGGTCATTTTCGTCCTCCCTACACTTAATCTTGTCCAATTAGGGTTTTTAACCAATCTTGTGCATCTAATAGGTGTTTTGTGTCATTGGATGAACATTTAGGTCATTTTCGTCCTCCCTAAACTTAATCTTGTCCAATTAGGGTTTCTAACCAATGTTGTGCATCCAATAGGTGTTTTTGTGTCATTGGATGAACATTTAGGTCATTTTCGTCCTCCCTAGGCTTATGCTTGTCCAATTAGGGTTTCTAACCAATCTTGTGCATCCAATAGGTGTTTTTGTGTCATTGGATGAACATTTAGGTCATTTTCGTCCTCCCTAGGCTTATTCTTGTCCAATTAGGGTTTCTAACCAATCTTGTGCATCGAATAGGTGTTTTGTGTCATTGGATGAACAAGTAGGTCATTTTCGTCCTCGCTTGGCTTATTCTTGTCCAATTAGGGTTTTTAACCAATCTTGTGCATCCAATAGGTGTTTTGTGTCATTGGATGAACATTTACGTCATTTTCGTCCTCCCTAAACTTAATCTTGTCCAATTAGGGTTTCTAACCAATCTTGTGCATCCAATAGGTGTTTTTGTGTCATTGGATGAACATTTAGGTCATTTTCGTCCTCCCTAGGATTATGCTTGTCCAATTAGGGTTTCTAACCAATCTTGTGCATCCAATAGGTGTTTTTGTGTCATTGGATGAACAATTAGGTCATTTTCGTCCACCCTAGGCTAATTCGTGTCCAATTAGGGTTTCTAACCAATCTTGTGCATCCAATAGGAGTTTTTGTGTCATTGGATGAACAATTAGGTCATTTTCGTCCACCCTAGGCTAATTCTTGTCCAATTAGGATTTCTAACCAATCTTGTGCATCCAATAGGTGTTTTTGTGTCATTGGATGAACATTTAGGTCATTTTCGTCCTCCCTAGGCTTATGCTTGTCCAATTAGGGTTTCTAACCAATCTTGTGCATCCAATAGGTGTTTTTGTGTCACTGGAAGAATATTTAGGTCATTTTCGTCCTCCCTAGGCTAATTCTTGTCCAATTAGGGTTTTTAACCAATCTTATGCATCCAATAGGCGTTTTGTGTCATTGGATGAACATTTAGGTCATTTTCGTCCTCCCTAAACTTAATCTTGTCCAATTAGGGTTTCTAACCAATCTTGTGCATCCAATAGGTGTTTTTGTGTCATTGGATGAACATTTAGGTCATTTTCGTTCTCCCTAAACTTAATCTTGTCCAATTAGGGTTTCTGACCAATCTTGTGCATCCAATAGGTGTTTTTGTGTCATTGGATGAACAGTTAGATCATTTTCGTCCTCACCAACCTAATTCTTGTCCAATTAGGGTTTCTAACCAATCTTGTGCATCCAATAGGTGTTTTTGTGTCATTGGATGAACATTTACGTCATTTTCGTCCTCCCTAAACTTAATCTTGTCCAATTAGGGTTTCTAACCAATCTTGTGCATCCAATAGGTGTTTTTGTGTCATTGGATGAACAATTAGGTCATTTTTGTCCTCCCTAGGCTAATTCTTGTCCAATTAGGGTTTTTAACCAATCTTGTGCATCCAATCGGTGTTTTTGTGTCATTGGAAGAATATTTAGGTCATTTTCGTCCTCCATTCACTTAATCTTGTCCAATTATGGTTTTTAACCAATCTTCTGCATCCAATAGGTGTTTTGTGTCATTGAATGAACATTTAGGTCCTTTTCATCCTCCCTAGGCTAATTGTTGTCCAATTAGGGTTTCTAACCAATCTTGTGCATCCAATAGGTGTTTTGTGTCATTGAATGAACATTTAGGTCCTTTTCATCCTCCCTAGGCTAATTCTAGTCCAATTAGGGTTTCTAACCATTCTTGTGCATCCAATAGGTGTTTTTGTGTCATTGGATGAACAATTACGTCATTTTCGTCCTCCCTAGGCTAATGCTTGACCAATTAGGGTTTCTAACCAATCTTGTGCATCCAATAGGTGTTTTGTGTCATTGGATGAACATTTAGGTCATTTTCGTCCTCCCTTGGCTTATTCTTGTCCAATTAGGGTTTTTAACCAATCTTGTGTCATTGGATGAACAATTAGGTCATTTTCGTCCGCCCTAGGCTAATTCTTGTCCAATTAAGTTTTTAACCAGTCTTGTGCATCCAATCGGTGTTTTTGTGTCATTGGAAGAATATTTAGGTCATTTTCGTCCTCCCTTCACTTAATCTTATCCAATTAGGGTTTCTAACCAATCTTGTGCATCCAATAGGTGTTTTTGTGTCATTGGATGAACAATTAGATCATTTTCGTCCTCCCTAGGCTAATTCTTGTCCAATTAGGGTTTTTAACCTATCTTGTGTCATTGGATGAACAATTATGTCATTTTCGTCCTCCCTAGGCTTATTCTTGTCCAATTAGGATTTCTAACCAATCTTGTGCATCCAATAGGTGTTTTGTGTCATTGGATGAACAATATGGTCATTTTTGTCCTCCCTAGGCTAATTCTTTTCCAATTAGGGTTTTTAACCAATCTTGTGCATCTAATAGGTGTTTTGTGTCATTGGATGAACATTTTCGTCATTTTCGTCCTCCCTAAACTTAATCTTGTCCAATTAGGGTTTCAAACCAATCTTGTGCATCCAATAGGTGTTTTTGTGTCATTGGATGAACAATTAGGTCATTTTCGTCCTCCCTAAACTTAATCTTATCTAATTAGGGTTTCTAACCAATCTTGTGCATCCAATCGGTGTTTTTGTGTCATTGGAAGAATATTTAGGTCATTTTCGTCCTCCTTTCACTTAATGTTGTCCAATTAGGGTTTTTAACCAATCTTGTGCATCCAATTGGTGTTTTGTGTCATTGGATGAACATTTAGGTCCTTTTCGTCCTCCATAGGCTAATTCTTGTCCAATTAGGGTTCCTAACCTATCTTGTGCATCTAATAGGTGTTTTGTGTCATTGAATGAACATTTACGTCATTTTCGTCCTCCCTAAACTTAATCTTGTCCAATTAGGGTTTCTAACCAATCTTGTGCATCCAATAGGTGTTTTTGTGTCATTGGATGAACAATTAGGTCATTTTCGTCCTCCCTACACTTAATCATGTCCAATTAGGTTTTTTAACCAATCTTGTGCATCCAATAGGTGTTTTGTGCATTGGATGAACATTTAGGTAATTTTCGTCCTCCCTACACTTAATCTTGTCCAATTAGGGTTTTTAACCAATCTTGTGCATACAATAGGTGTTTTGTGTCATTGGATGAAAAATTAGGTCATTTTTTTCCTCCCAAGGCTTATTCTTGTCCAATTAGGGTTTCTAACCAATCTTGTGCATCCAATCGGTGTTTTTGTGTCATTGGAAGAATATTTAGGTCATTTTCGTCCTCCCTTCACTTAATCTTATCCAATTAGGGTTTTTAACCAATCTTGTGCATCCAATAGGTGTTTTGTGTCATTGGATGAACATTTAGGTCCTTTTCGTCCACCCAAGGCTATTTCTTGTCCAATTCGGGTTTCTAACCAATCTTGTGCATCCAATAGGTGTTTTTGTGGCACTCGATGAACAATTAGGTCATTTTTGTCCTCCCTAGGCTAATTCTTGTCCAATTAGGATTTTTAACCAATCTTGTGCATCTAATAGGTGGTTTTTGTCATTGGATGAACATTTTCGTCATTTTCGTCCTCCCTAAACTTAATCTTGTCCAATTAGGGTTTCTAACCAATCTTGTGCATCCAATAGGTGTTTTTGTGTCATTGGATGAACAATTAGGTCATTTTTGT
Source organism: Cicer judaicum (assembly GCA_037974835.1). Lineage (NCBI taxonomy): Eukaryota > Viridiplantae > Streptophyta > Magnoliopsida > Fabales > Fabaceae > Cicer > Cicer judaicum. Next base: position 234 of record JBBPBS010001147.1, on the reverse strand, counting down.
CCTCCCTAAACTTAATCTTGTCCAATTAGGGTTTCTACCCAATCTTGTGCATCAAATAGGTGTTTTTGTGTCATTGGATGAACTATTAGGTCATTTTCGTCCTCCCTGGGCTAATTCTGGTCCGATTAGGGTTTTTAACCAATCTTGTGCATCCAATAGGTGTTTTGTGTCATTGGATGAACATTTACGTCATTTTCGTCCTCCCTAAACTTAATCTTGTCCAATTAGGGTTTC
>JBBPBS010001145.1:0-21133 GCA_037974835.1 Cicer judaicum | reverse complement strand
GGTCATTTTTGTCCTCCCTAGGCTAATTCTTGTCCAATTAGGGTTTCTAACCAATCTTGTGCATCCAATAGTTGTTTTTGTGTCATTGGATGAACATTTAGGTCATTTTCGTCCTCCCTAGGCTTATGCTTGTCCAATTAGGGTTTCTAACCAATCTTGTGTGTCCAATAGGTGTTTTTGTGTCATTGGAAGAATATTTAGGTCATAATTGTCCTCCCTACACTTAATCTTGTCCAATTAGGGTTTTTAACCAATGTTGTGCATCCAATAGGTGTTTTGTGTCATTGGATGAACATTTAGGTCATTTTCGTCCTTCCTAAACTTAATCTTGTCCAATTAGGGTTTGTAACCAATCTTGTGCATCCAATAGGTGTTTTTGTGTCATGGGAAGAACAATTAGGTGATTTTCGTCCTCCATAAGCTAATTCTTGTCCAATTAGGGTTTCTAACCAATCTTTTGCATCCAATAGGTGTTTTTATGTCATTGGATGAACAATTAGGTCATTTTCGTCCTCCCTAGGCTAATTCTTGTCCAATTAGGGTTTCTAACCAATCTTGTGCATCCAATAGGTGTTTTGTGTCATTGGATGAACATTTAGGTCATTTTCGTCCTTCCTAAACTTAATCTTGTCCAATTAGGGTTTCTAACCAATCTTATGCATCCAATAGGTGTTTTTGTGTCATTGGATGAACATTTAGGTCTTTTTCGTCCTACCTAAACTTAATCTTGTCCAATTAGGGTTTCTAAACAATCTTGTGCATCCAATAGGTGTTTTTATGTCATTGGATGAACAATTAGGTCATTTTCGTCCTCCCTAGGCTAATTCTTGTCCAATTAGGGTTTCTAACCAATCTTGTGCATCCAATAGGTGTTTTGTGTCATTGGATGAACAAGTAGGTCATTTTAGTCCTCCCTAGGCTTATTCTTGTCCAATTAGGGTTTTAAACCAATCTTGTGCATCCAATAGGTGTTTTGTGTCATTCGATGAACATTTAGGTCTTTTTCGTCCTCCCTAAACTTAAGCTTGTCCAATTAGGGTTTCTAACCAATCTTTTGCATCCAATAGGTGTTTTTTCTCATTGCATGAACAATTAGGTCATTTTCGTCCTCCCTAGGCTTATTCTTGTCCAATTAGTGCTTCTAACCAATCTTGTGCATCCAATAGGTGTTTTTGTGTCATTGGAAGAATATTTAGGTCATTTTCGTCCTCCCTAGGCTAATTCTTGTCCATTTAGGGTTTCTAACGAATCTTGTGCATCCAATAGGTGTTTTGTGTCATTGGATGAACAAGTAAGTCATTTTCGTCCTCCCTAGGCTTATTCTTGTCCAATTAGGGTTTTTAACCAATCTTGTGCATCCAATAGGTGTTTTGTGTCATTGGCTGAACATTTAGGTCATTTTCGTCCTCGCTAAACTTAATCTTGTCCAATTAGGGTTTCTAACCAATCTTGTGCATCCAATAGTTGTTTTTGTGTCATTGGATGAACATTTAGGTCATTTTCATCCTCCCTAGGCTTATGCTTGTCCAATTAGGGTTTCTAACCAATCTTGTGCATCCAATAGGTGTTTTTGTGTCATTGGATGAACAATTTGTCATTTTCGTCCACCCTAGGCTAATTCTTGTCCAATTAGGGTTTCTAACCAATCTTGTGCGTCCAATAGGTGTTTTTGTGTCATTGGAAGAATATTTAGGTCATAATCGTCCTCCCTACTCTTAATCTTGTCCAATTAGGGTTTTTAACCAATCTTGTGCATCCAATAGGTGTTTTGTGTCATTGGATGAACATTTAGGTCATTTTCGTCCTTCCTAAACTTAATCTTGTCCAATTAGGGTTTCTAACCAATCTTGTGCATCCAATAGGTGTTTTTGTTTCATTGGAAGAACAATTAGGTGATTTTCGTCCTCCCTAAGCTAATTCTTGTCCAATTAGGGTTTCTAACCAATCTTGTGCATCCAATAGGTGTTTTTGTGTCATTGGATGAACATTTAGGTCTTTTTCGTCCTCCCTAAACTTAAGCTTGTCCAATTAGGGTTTCTAACCAATCTTTTGCATCCAACAGGTGTTTTTTCTCGTTGCATGAACAATTAGGTCATTTTCGTCCTCCCTAGGCTTATTCTTGTCCAATTAGTGCTTCTAACCAATCTTGTGCATCCAATAGGTGTTTTTGTGTCATTGGAAGAATATTTAGGTCATTTTCGTCCTCCCTAGGCTAATTCTTGTCCAATTAGGGTTTATAACGAATCTTGTGCATCCAATAGGTGTTTTGTGTCATTGGATGAACAAGTAAGTCATTTTCGTCCTCCCTATGCTTATTCTTGTCCAATTAGGGTTTTTAACCAATCTTGTGCATCCAATAGGTGTTTTGTGTCATTGGCTGAACATTTAGGTCATTTTCGTCCTCGCTAAACTTAATCTTGTGCAATTAGGGTTTCTAACCAATCTTGTGCATCCAATAGTTGTTTTTGTGTCATTGGATGAACATTTAGGTCATTTTCGTCCTCCCTAGGCTTATTCTTGTCCAATTAGTGCTTCTAACCAATCTTGTGCATCCAATAGGTGTTTTTGTGTCATTGGAAGAATATTTAGGTCATTTTCGTCCTCCCTAGGCTAATTCTTGTCCAACTAGGGTTTCTAACGAATCTTGTGCATCCAATAGGTGTTTTGTGTCATTGGATGAACAAGTAAGTCATTTTCGTCCTCCCTAGGCTTATTCTTGTCCAATTAGGGTTTTTAACCAATCTTGTGCATCCAATAGGTGTTTTGTGTCATTGGCTGAACATTTAGGTCATTTTCGTCCTCGCTAAACTTAATCTTGTGCAATTAGGGTTTCTAACCAATCTTGTGCATCCAATAGTTGTTTTTGTGTCATTGGATGAACATTTAGGTCATTTTCGTCCTCCCTAGGCTTATGCTTGTCCAATTAGGGTTTCTAACCAATCTTGTGCATCCAATAGGTGTTTTTGTGTCATTGGATAAACATTTAGGTCTTTTTCGTCCTCCCTAAACTTAAGCTTGTCCAATTAGAGTTTCTAACCAATCTTTTGCATCCAACAGGTGTTTTTTCTCATTGCATGAACAATTAGGTCATTTTCGTCCTCGCTAGGCTTATTCTTGTCCAATTAGTGCTTCTAACCAATCTTGTGCATCCAATAGGTGTTTTTGTGTCATTGGAAGAATATTTAGGTCATTTTCGTCCTCCCTAGGCTAATTCTTGTCCAATTAGGGTTTCTAACGAATCTTGTGCATCCAATAGGTGTTTTGTGTCATTGGATGAACAAGTAAGTCATTTTCGTCCTCCCTAGGCTTATTCTTGTCCAATTAGGGTTTTTAACCAATCTTGTGCATCCAATAGGTGTTTTGTGTCATTGGCTGAACATTTAGGTCATTTTCGTCCTCGCTAAACTTAATCTTGTCCAATTAGGGTTTCTAACCAATCTTGTGCATCCAATAGTTGTTTTTGTGTCATTGGATGAACATTTAGGTCATTTTCGTCCTCCCTAGGCTTATGCTTGTCCAATTAGGGTTTTTAACCAATCTTGTGCATCCAATAGGTGTTTTGTGTCATTGGATGAACATTTAGGTCATTTTCGTCCTTCCTAAACTTAATCTTGTCCAATTAGGGTTTCTAACCAATCTTGTGCATCCAATAGGTGTTTTTGTGTCATTGGATGAACAATTTGTCATTTTCGTCCACCCTAGGCTAATTCTTGTCCAATTAGGGTTTTTAACCAATCTTGTGCATCCAATAGGTGTTTTTGTGTCATTGGATGAACAATTAGGTCATTTTCGTCCTCCCTAGGCTGATACTTGTCAAATTAGGGTTTCTAACCAATCTTGTGCGTCCAATAGGTGTTTTTGTGTCATTGGAAGAATATTTAGGTCATAATCGTCCTCCCTACACTTAATCTTGTCCAATTAGGGTTTTTAACCAATCTTGTGCATTCAATAGGTGTTTTGTGTCATTGGATGAACATTTAGGTCATTTTCGTCCTTCCTAAACTTAATCTTGTCCAATTAGGGTTTCTAACCAATCTTGTGCATCCAATAGGTGTTTTTGTGTCTTTGGAAGAACAATTAGGTGATTTTCGTCCTCCCTAGGCTTATTCTTGTCCAATTAGGGTGTTTAACCAATCTTGTGCATCCAATAGGTGTTTTGTGTCATTGGATGAACAATTAGGTCATTTTCGTCCTCCCTAGGCTTATACTTGTCAAATTAGGGTTTCTAACCAATCTTGTGCGTCCAATAGGTGTTTTTGTGTCATTGGAAGAATATTTAGGTCATAATCGTCCTCCCTACACTTAATCTTGTCCAATTAGGGTTTTTAACCAATCTTGTGCATCCAATAGGTGTTTTGTGTCATTGGATGAACAATTAGGTCATTTTCGTCCTCCCTAGGCTTATACTTGTCAAATTAAGGTTTCTAACCAATCTTGTGCGTCCAATAGCTGTTTTTGTGTCATTGGAAGAATATTTAGGTCATAATCGTCCTCCCTACACTTAATCTTGTCCAATTAGGGTTTTTAACCAATCTTGTGCATCCAATAGGTGTTTTGTGTCATTGGATGAACATTTAGGTCATTTTCGTCCTTCCTAAACTTAATCTTGTCCAATTAGGGTTTCTAACCAATCTTGTGCATCCAATAGGTGTTTTTGTGTCATTGGAAGAACAATTAGGTGATTTTCGTCCTCCCTAAGCTAATTCTTGTCCAATTAGAGTTTCTAACCAATCTTTTGCATCCAATAGGTGTTTTGTGTCATTGGATGAAAATTTAGGTCATTTTCGTCCTCCCTACACTTAATCTTGTCCAATTAGGGTTTCTAACCAATCTTGTGCATCCAATAGGTGTTTTTGTGTCATTGGATGAACATTTAGGTCTTTTTCGTCCTCCCTAAACTTAATCTTGTCCAATTACGGTTTCTAACCAATCTTGTGCATCCAATAGGTGTTTTTGTGTCATTGGATGAACATTTAGGTCTTTTTCGTCCTCCCTACACTTAATCTTGTCCAATTAAGGTTTCTAACCAATCTTGTGCATCCAATAGGTGTTTTGTGTCATTGGATGAACATTTGGGTCTTTCTCGTCCTCCCTAAACTTAATCTTGTCCAATTACGGTTTCTAACCAATCTTGTGTATCCAATAGATGTTTTTGTGTCATTGGATGAATAATTAGGTCATTTACGTCCTCCCTAGGCTAATTCTTGTCCAATTAGGGTTTCTAACCAATCTTGTGCATCCAATAGGTGTTTTGTGTCATTGGATGAACAAGTAGGTCATTTTAGTCCTCCCTAGGCTTATTCTTGTCCAATTAGGGTTTTAAACCAATCTTGTGCATCCAATAGGTGTTTTTATGTCATTGGATGAACAATTAGGTCATTTTCGTCCTCCCTAGGCTAATTCTTGTCCAATTAGGGTTTCTAACCAATCTTGTGCATCCAATAGGTGTTTTTGTGTCATTGGATGAACATTTAGGTCTTTTTCGTCCTACCTAAACTTAATCTTGTCCAATTAGGGTTTCTAAACAATCTTGTGCATCCAATAGGTGTTTTTATGTCATTGGATGAACAATTAGGTCATTTTCGTCCTCCCTAGGCTAATTCTTGTCCAATTAGGGTTTCTAACCAATCTTGTGCATCCAATAGGTGTTTTGTGTCATTGGATGAACAAGTAGGTCATTTTAGTCCTCCCTAGGCTTATTCTTGTCCAATTAGGGTTTTAAAACACTCTTGTGCATCCAATAGGTGTTTTGTGTCATTGGATGAACATTTAGGTCTTTTTCGTCCTCCCTAAGCTTAAGCTTGTCCAATTAGGGTTTCTAACCAATCTTTTGCATCCAATAGGTGTTTTTTCTCATTGCATGAACAATTAGGTCATTTTCGTCCTCCCTAGGCTTATTCTTGTCCAATTAGTGCTTCTAACCAATCTTGTGCATCCAATAGGTGTTTTTGTGTCATTGGAAGAATATTTAGGTCATTTTCGTCCTCCCTAGGCTAATTCTTGTCCAATTAGGGTTTCTAACAAATCTTGTGCATCCAATAGGTGTTTTGTGTCATTGGATGAACAAGTAGGTCATTTTCGTCCTCCCTAGGCTTATTCTTGTCCAATTAGGGTTTCTAACCAATCTTGTGCATCCAATAGGTGTTTTGTGTCATTGGATGAACAAGTAGGTCATTTTAGTCCTCCCTAGGCTTATTCTTGTCCAATTAGGGTTTTAAACCAATCTTGTGCATTCAATAGGTGTTTTGTGTCATTGGATGAACATTTAGGTCTTTTTTGTCCTCCCTAAACTTAAGCTTGTCCAATTAGGGTTTCTAACCACTCTTGTGCATCCAATAGGTGTTTTGTGTTATTGCATGAACAATTAGGTCATTTTCGTCCTCCCTAGACTTATTCTTGTCCAATTAGGGTTTTTAACCAATCCTGTGCATCAAGTAGGTGTTTTTGTGTCATTGGAAGAACATTTAGGTCATTTTCGTCCTTCCTAAACTTAATCTTGTCCAATTAGGGTTTCTAACCAATCTTGTGCATCCAATAGGTGTTTTTGTGTCATTGGAAAAACAATTAGGTGATTTTCGTCGTCCCTAATCTAATTCTTGTCCAATTAGGGTTTCTAACCAATCTTGTACATCCAATAGGTGTTTTTGTGTCATTGGATGAACATTTAGGTCTTTTTCGTCCTCCCTAAACTTAATCTTGTCCAATTACGGTTTCTAACCAATCTTGTGTATCCAATAGGTGTTTTTGTGTCATTGGATGAATAATTAGGTCATTTTCGTCCTCCCTAGGCTTATTCTTGTCAAATTAGGGTTTCTAACCAATCTTGTGCATCCAACAGCTGTTTTTGTGTCATTGGAAGAATATTTAGGTCATAATCGTCCTCCCTACACTTAATCTTGTCCAATTAGGGTTTTTAACCAATTTTGTGCATCCAATAGGTGTTTTGTGTCATTGGATGAACATTTAGGTCATTTTCGTCCTTCCTAAACTTAATCTTGTCCAATTAGGGTTTCTAACCAATCTTGTGCATCCAATAGGTGTTTTTGTGTCATTGGAAGAACAATTAGGTGATTTTCGTCCTCCCTAAACTTAATCTTGTCCAATTAGGGTTTCTAACCAATCTTGTGCATCCAATAGGTGTTTTTGTGTCATTGGATGAACATTTAGGTCATTTTCGTCGTCCCTCGGCTTATGCTTGTCCAATTAGGGTTTCTAACCAATCTTGTGCATCCAATAGCTGTTTTTGTGTCATTGGATGAACAATTTGTCATTTTCGTCCACCCTAGGCTAATTCTTGTCCAATAGGGTTTTTAACCAATCTTGTGCATCCAATAGGTGTTTTGTGTCATTGGATGAATAATTAGGTAATTTTCGTCCTCCCTAGGCTTATACTTGTCAAATTAGGGTTTCTAACCAATCTTGTGCGTCTAACAGGTGTTTTTGTGTCATTGGAAGAATATTTAGGTCATAATCGTCCTCCCTACACTTAATCTTGTCCAATTAGGGTTTTTAACCAATCTTGTGCATCCAATAGGTGTTTTGTGTCATTGGATGAACATTTAGGTCATTTTCGTCCCTCCTAAACTTAATCTTATCCAATTAGGGTTTCTAACTAATCTTGTGCATCCAATAGGTGTTTTTGTGTCATCGGATGAACAATTAGGTGATTTTCGTCCTCCCTAGGCTAATTCTTGTCCAATTAGGGTTTCTAACCAATCTTGTGCATCCAATAGGTGTTTTGTGTCATTGGATAAACAAGTAGGTCATTTTCGTCCTCCCTAGGCTTATTCTTGTCGAATTAGGATTTTAAACCAATCTTGTGCATCCAATAGGTGTTTTGCGACATTGGATGAACATTTACGTCATTTTCGTCCTCGCTAAACTTAATCTTGTCGAATTAGGGTTTCTAACCAATCTTGTGCATCCAATAGGTGTTTTTGTGTCATTGGATGAACATTTAAGTCATTTTCGTCCTCCCTAGGATTATGGTTGTCCAATTAGGGTTTCTAACCAATCTTGTGCATCCAATAGGTGTTTTGGTGTCATTGGATGAACAATTAGGTCATTTTCGTCCTTCCTAAATTTAATCTTGTCCAATTAGGGTTTCTAACCAATCTTGTTCATCCAATAGGTATGTTGTGTCATTGGAAGAACAATTAGGTGATTTTTGTCCTCCCTAAGCTAATTCTTGTCCAATTAGTGCTTCGAACCAATCTTGTGCATCCAATAGGTGTTTTTGTGTCATTGGAAGAATATGTAGGTCATTTTCGTCCTCCCTAGGCTAATTCTTGTCGAATTAGGGTTTTTAACCAATCTTGTGCATCCAATAGTTGTTTTTGTGTCATTGGATGAACATTTAGGTCATTTTCGTCCTCCCTAGGCTTATGCTTGTCCAATTAGGGTTTCTAACCAATCTTGTGCATCCAATAGGTGTCTTTGTGTCATTGGATGAACAATTTGTCATTTTCGTCCACCCTAGGCTAATTCTTGTCCAATTAGGGTTTTTAACCAATCTTGTGCATCCAATAGGTGTTTTGTGTCATTGGATGAACAATTAGGTCATTTTCGTCCTCCCTAGGTTTATACTTGTCAAATTAGGGTTTCTAACCAATCTTGTGCGTCCAATAGGTGTTTTTGTGTCATTGGAAGAATATTTAGGTCATAATCGTCCTCCCTACACTTAATCTTGTCCAATTAGGGTTTTTAACCAATCTTGTGCATCCAATAGGTGTTTTGTGTCATTGGATGAACATTTAGGTCATTTTCGTCCTTCCTAAACTTAATCTTGTCCAATTAGGGTTTCTAACCAATCTTGTGCATCCAATAGGTGTTTTTGTGTTTTTGGAAGAACAATTAGGTGATTTTCGTCCTCCCTAGGCTTATTCTTGTCCAATTAGGGTGTTTAACCAATCTTGTGCATCCAATAGGTGTTTTGTGTCATTGGATGAACAATTAGGTCATTTTCGTCCTCCCTAGGCTTATACTTGTCAAATTAGGGTTTCTAACCAATCTTGTGCGTCCAATAGGTGTTTTTGTGTCATTGGAAGAATATTTAGGTCATAATCGTCCTCCCTACACTTAATCTTGTCCAATTAGGGTTTTTAACCAATCTTGTGCATTCAATAGGTGTTTTGTGTCATTGGATGAACATTTAGGTCATTTTCGTCCTTCCTAAACGTAATCTTGTCCAATTAGGGTTTCTAGCCAATCTTGTGCATCCAATAGGTGTTTTTGTTTCATTGGAAGAACAATTAGGTGATTTTCGTCCTCCCTAAGCTAATTCTTGTCCAATTAGGGTTTCTAACCAATCTTGTGCATCCAATAGGTGTTTTTGTGTCATTGGATGAACAAGTAGGTCATTTTCGTCCTCCCTAGGCTTATTCTTGTCCAATTAGTGCTTCTAACCAATCTTGTACATCCAATAGGTGTTTTGTGTCATTGGATGAACATTTAGGTCATTTTCGTCCTTCCTAAACTTAATCTTGTCCAATTAGGGTTTCTAACCAATCTCGTGCATCCAATAGGTGTTTTTTGTCATTGGATGAACATTTAGGTCATTTTCGTCCTTCCTAAACTTAATCTTGTCCAATTAGGGTTTCTAACCAATCTTGTGCATCCAATAGGTGTTTTTGTTTCATTGGAAGAACAATTAGGTGATTTTCGTCCTCCCTAAGCTAATTCTTGTCCAATTAGGGTTTCTAACCAATCTTGTGCATCCAATAGGTGTTTTTGTGTCATTGGATGAACAAGTAGGTCATTTTCGTCCTCCCTAGGCTTATTCTTGTCCAATTAGGGTTTTTAACCAATCTTGTGCATCCAATAGGTGTTTTGTGTCATTGGATGAACATTTAGGTCATTTTCGTCCTTCCTAAACTTAATCTTGTCCAATTAGGGTTTCTAACCAATCTTGTGCATCCAATAGGTGTTTTTGTGTCGTTGGAAGAACAATTAGGTGATTTTCTTCCTCCCTAAGCTAATTCTTGTCCAATTAGGGTTTCTAACCAATCTTTTGCATCCAATAGGTGTTTTGTGTCATTGGATGAATATTTAGGTCATTTTCGTCCTCCCTAGGCTTATTCTTGTCAAATTAGGGTTTCTAACCAATCTTGTGCATCCAATAGGTGTTTTTGTGTCATTGGAAGAATATTTAGGTCATAATCGTCCTCCCTACAATTAATCTTGTCCAATTAGGGTTTTTAACCAATCTTGTGCATCCAATAGTTGTTTTGTGTCATTGGATGAACATTTAGTTCATTTTCGTCCTTCCTAAACTTAATCTTGTCCAATTAAGGTTTCTAACCAATCTTGTGCATCCAATAGGTTTTTTTGTGTCATTGGATGAACATTTAGGTCATTTTAGTCTTCCCTAGGCTTATGCTTGTCCAATTAGGGTTTCTAACCAATCTTGTGCATCTAATAGGTGTTTTTATGTCATTAGATGAACAATTAGGTCATTTTCGTCCTCCCTAGGCTAATTCTTGTCAAATTAGGGTTTCTAACCAATCTTGTGCATCCAATAGGTGTTTTTGTGTCATTGGATGAACATTTAGGTCATTTTCGTCCTCCCTAGGCTTATGCTTGTCCAATTAGGGTTTCTAACCAATCTTGTGCATCCAATAGGTGTTTTTGTGTCATTGGATGAACAATTTGGTCATTTTCGTCCTCCCTAGGCTTATTCTTGTCTAATTAGGGTTTTTAACCAATCTTGTGCATCCAATAGGTGTTTTGTGTCATTGGATGAACATTTAGTTCATTTTCGTCCTTCCTAAACTTAATCTTGTCCAATTAAGGTTTCTAACCAATCTTGTGCATCCAATAGGTTTTTTTGTGTCATTGGATGAACATTTAGGTCATTTTAGTCTTCCCTAGGCTTATGCTTGTCCAATTAGGGTTTCTAACCAGTCTTGTGCATCCAATAGGTGTTTTTATGTCATTGGATGAACAATTAGGTCATTTTCGTCCTCCCTAGGCTAATTCTTGTCCAATTAGGGTTTCTAACCAATCTTGTGCATCCAATAGGTGTTTTGTGTCATTGGATGAACAAGTAGGTCATTTTCGTCCTCCCTAGGCTTATTCTTGTCCAATTAGGGTTTTAAACCAATCTTGTGCATCCAATAGGTGTTTTGTGTCATTGGATGAACATTTAGGTCATTTTCGTCCTTCCTAAACTTAATCTTGTCCAATTAGGGTTTCTAAGCTATCTTGTGCATCCAATAGGTGTTTTTGTGTCATTGGAAGAACAATTAGCTGATTTTCATCCTCCCTAAGCTAATTCTTGTCCAATTAGGGTTTCTAACCAATCTTGTGCATCCAATAGGTGTTTTTGTGTCATTGGATGAACATTTAGGTCTTTTTCGTCCTCCCTAAACATAATCTTGTCCAATTTGGGTTTCTAACCAATCTTGTGCATCCAATAGGTGTTTTTGTGTCATTGGATGAACAATTAGGTCATTTTCGTCCTCCCTAGGCTAATTCTTGTCCAATTAGGGTTTCTAACCAATCTTGTGCATCCAATAGGTGTTTTGTGTCATTGGATGAACAAGTAGGTCATTTTAGTCCTCCCTAGTCTTACTCTTGTCCAATTAGGGTTTTAAACCAATCTTGTGCATCCAATAGGTGTTTTGTGTCATTGGATGAACATTTAGGTCTTTTTCGTCCTCCCTAAACTTAATGTTGTCCAATTAGGGTTTCTAACCAATCTTGTGCATCCAATAGGTGTTTTGTCTCATTGCATGAACAATTAGGTCATTTTCGTCCTCCCTAGGCTTATTCTTGTCCAATTAGTGCTTCTAACCAATCTTGTGCATCCAATAGGTGTTTTTGTGTCATTGGAAGAATATTTAGGTCATTTTCGTCGTCCCTAGGCTAATTCTTGTCCAATTAGGGTTTCTAACGAATCTTGTGCATCCAATAGGTGTTTTGTGTCATTGGATGAACAAGTAGGTCATTTTCGTCCTCCCTAGGCTAATTCTTGTCCAATTAGGGTTTTTAACCAATCTTGTGCATCCAATAGGTGTTTTGTGTCATTGGATGAACATTTAGGTCATTTTCGTCCTCGCTAAACTTAATCTTGTCCAATTAGGTTTTCTAACCAATCTTGTGCATCCAATAGGTGTTTTTGTGTCATTGGATGAACATTTAGGTCATTTTCGTCCTCCCTAGGCTTATGCTTGTCCAATTAGGGTTTCTAACCAATCTTGTGCATCCAATAGGTGTCTTTGTGTCATTGGATGAACAATTTGTTATTTTCGTCCACCCTAGGCTAATTCTTGTCCAATTAGGGTTTTTAACCAATCTTGTGCATCCAATAGGTGTTTTGTGTCATTGGATGAACATTTAGGTCATTTTCGTCCTCGCTAAACTTAATCTTGTCCAATTAGGGTTTCTAACCAATCTTGTGCATCCAATAGGTGTTTTTGTGTCATTGGATGAACATTTAGGTCATTTTCGTCCTCCCTAGGCTTATGCTTGTCCAATTAGGGTTTCTAACCAATCTTGTGCATCCAATAGGTGTCTTTGTGTCATTGGATGAACAATTTGTCATTTTCGTCCACCCTAGGCTAATTCTTGTCCAATTAGGGTTTTTAACCAATCTTGTGCATCCAATAGGTGTTTTGTGTCATTCGATGAACAATTAGGTCATTTTCGTCCTCCCTAGGCTTATACTTGTCAAATTAGGGTTTCTAACCAATCTTGTGCGTCCAATAGGTGTTTTTGTGTCATTGGAAGAATATTTAGGTCATAATCGTCCTCCCTACACTTAATCTTGTCCAATTAGTGTTTTTAACCAATCTTTTGCATCCAATAGGTGTTTTGTGTCATTGGATGAATATTTATGTCATTTTCGTCCTCCCTACACTTAATCTTGTCCAATTAGGGTTTCTAACCAATCTTGTGCGTCCAATAGGTGTTTTTGTGTCATTGGAAGAACAATTAGGTGATTTTCGTCCTCCCTAAGCTAATTCTTGTCCAATTAGGGTTTCTAACCAATCTTGTGCAATCAATAGGTGTTTTTGTGTCATTGGATGAACATATAGGTCTTTTTCTTCCTCCCTACACTTAATCTTGTCCAATTAGGGTTTCTAACCAATCTTGTGCATCCAATAGGTGTTTTTGTGTCATTGGATGAACAATTAGGTCATTTTCGTCCTCCCTAGGCTAATTCTTGTCCAATTAGGGTTTCTAACCAATCTTGTGCATCCAATAGGTGTTTTGTGTCATTGAATGAACAAGTAGGTCATTTTAGTCCTCCCTAGTCTTATTCTTGTCCAATTAGGGTTTTAAACCAATCTTGTGCATCCAATAGGTGTTTTGTGTCATTGGATGATCATTTAGGTCTTTTTCGTCCTCCCTAAACTTAATGTTGTCCAATTAGGGTTTCTAACCAATCTTGTGCATCCAATAGGTGTTTTGTCTCATTGCATGAAGAATTAGGTCATTTTCGTCCTCCCTAGGCTTATTCTTGTCCAATTAGTGCTTCTAACCAATCTTGTGCATCCAATAGGTGTTTTTGTGTCATTGGAAGAATATTTAGGTCATTTTCGTCCTCCCTAGGCTAATTCTTGTCCAATTAGGGTTTCTAACGAATCTTGTGCATCCAATAGGTGTTTTGTGTCATTGGATGAACAAGTAAGTCATTTTCGTCCTCCCTAGGCTTATTCTTGTCCAATTAGGGTTTTTAACCAATCTTGTGCATCCAATAGGTGTTTTGTGTCATTGGCTGAACATTTAGGTAATTTTCGTCCTCGCTAAACTTAATCTTGTCCAATTAGGGTTTCTAACCAATCTTGTGCATCCAATAGTTGTTTTTGTGTCATTGGATGAACATTTAGGTCATTTTCATCCTCCCTAGGCTTATGCTTGTCCAATTAGGGTTTCTAACCAATCTTGTGCATCCAATAGGTGTTTTTGTGTCATTGGATGAACAATTTGTCATTTTCGTCCACCCTAGGCTAATTCTTGTCCAATTAGGGTTTTTAACCAATCTTGTGCATCCAATAGGTGTTTTGTGTCATTGGATGAACAAGTAAGTCATTTTCGTCCTCCCTAGGCTTATTCTTGTCCAATTAGGGTTTTTAACCAATCTTGTGCATCCAATAGGTGTTTTGTGTCATTGGCTGAACATTTAGGTCATTTTCGTCCTCGCTAAACTTAATCTTGTCCAATTAGGGTTTCTAACCAATCTTGTGCATCCAATAGTTGTTTTTGTGTCATTGGATGAACATTTAGGTCATGTTCATCCTCCCTAGGCTTATGCTTGTCCAATTAGAGTTTCTAACCAATCTTGTGCCTCCAATAGGTGTTTTTGTGTCATTGGATGAACAATTTGTCATTTTCGTCCACCCTAGGCTAATTCTTGTCCAATTAGGGTTTCTAACGAATCTTGTGCATCCAATAGGTGTTTTGTGTCATTGGATGAACAAGTAAGTCATTTTCGTCCTCCCTAGGCTTATTCTTGTCCAATTAGGGTTTTTAACCAATCTTGTGCATCCAATAGGTGTTTTGTGTCATTGGCTGAACATTTAGGTCTTTTTCGTCCTCCCTAAACTTAAGCTTGTCCAATTAGGGTTTCTAACCAATCTTTTGCATCCAATAGGTGTTTTTTCTCATTGCATGAACAATTAGGTCATTTTCGTCCTCCCTAGGCTTATTCTTGTCCAATTAGTGCTTCTAACCAATCTTGTGCATCCAATAGGTATTTTGTGTCATTGGAAGAACAATTAGGTGATTTTTGTCCTCCCTAAGCTAATTCTTGTCCAATTAGTGCTTCTAACCAATCTTGTGCATCCAATAGGTGTTTTTGTGTCATTGGAAGAATATGTAGGTGATTTTCGTCCTCCCTAGGCTAATTCTTGTCGAATTAGGGTTTCTAACCAATCTTGTGCATCCAATAGTTGTTTTTGTGTCATTGGATGAACATTTAGGTCATTTTCGTCCTCCCTAGGCTTATGCTTGTCCAATTAGGGTTTCTAACCAATCTTGTGCATCCAATAGGTGTCTTTGTGTCATTGGATGAACAATTTCTCATTTTCGTCCACCCTAGGCTAATTCTTGTCCAATTAGGGTTTTTAACCAATCTTGTGCATCCAATAGGTGTTTTGTGTCATTGGATGAACATTTAGGTCTTTTTCGTCCTACCTAAACTTAATCTTGTCCAATTAGGGTTTCTAAACAATCTTGTGCATCCAATAGGTGTTTTTATGTCATTGGATGAACAATTAGGTCATTTTCGTCCTCCCTAGGCTAATTCTTGTCCAATTAGGGTTTCTAACCAATCTTGTGCATCCAATAGGTATTTTGTGTCATTGGAAGAACAATTAGGTGATTTTTGTCCTCCCTAAGCTAATTCTTGTCCAATTAGTGCTTCTAACCAATCTTGTGCATCCAATAGGTGTTTTTGTGTCATTGGATGAACATTTAGGTCATTTTCGTCCTTCCTAAACTTAATCTTGTCCAATTAGGGTTTCTAACCAATCTTGTGCATCCAATAGGTGTTTTTGTGTCATTGGATGAACATTTAGGTCTTTTTCGTCCTACCTAAACTTAATCTTGTCCAATTAGGGTTTCTAAACAATCTTGTGCATCCAATAGGTGTTTTTATGTCATTGGATGAACAATTAGGTCATTTTCGTCCTCCCTAGGCTAATTCTTGTCCAATTAGGGTTTCTAACCAATCTTGTGCATCCAATAGGTGTTTTGTGTCATTGGATGAACAAGTAGGTCATTTTAGTCCTCCTTAGGCTTATTCTTGTCCAATTAGGGTTTTAAACCAATCTTGTGCATCCAATAGGTGTTTTGTGTCATTGGATGAACATTTAGGTGTTTTTCGTCCTCCCTAAACTTAAGCTTGTCCAATTAGGGTTTCTAACCAATCTTTTGCATCCAATAGGTGTTTTTTCTCATTGCATGAACAATTAGGTCATTTTCGTCCTCCCTAGGCTTATTCTTGTCCAATTAGTGCTTCTAACCAATCTTGTGCATCCAATAGGTGTTTTTGTGTCATTGGAAGAATATTTAGGTTATTTTCGTCCTCCCTAGGCTAATTCTTGTCCATTTAGGGTTTCTAACGAATCTTGTGCATCCAATAGGTGTTTTGTGTCATTGGATGAACAAGTAAGTCATTTTCGTCCTCCCTAGGCTTATTCTTGTCCAATTAGGGTTTTTAACCAATCTTGTGCATCCAATAGGTGTTTTGTGTCATTGGCTGAACATTTAGGTCATTTTCGTCCTCGCTAAACTTAATCTTGTCCAATTAGGGTTTCTAACCAATCTTGTGCATCCAATAGTTGTTTTTGTGTCATTGGATGAACATTTAGGTCATTTTCGTCCTCCCTAGGCTTATGCTTGTCCAATTAGGGTTTTTAACCAATCTTGTGCATCCAATAGGTGTTTTGTGTCATTGGATGAACATTTAGGTCATTTTCGTCCTTCCTAAACTTAATCTTGTCCAATTAGGGTTTCTAACCAATCTTGTGCATCCAATAGGTGTTTTTGTGTCATTGGAAGAACAATTAGGTGATTTTCGTCCTCCCTAAACTTAATCTTGTCCAATTAGGGTTTCTAACCAATCTTGTGCATCCAATAGGTGTTTTTGTGTCATTGGATGAACATTTAGGTCATTTTCGTCGTCCCTCGGCTTATGCTTGTCCAATTAGGGTTTCTAACCAATCTTGTGCATCCAATAGCTGTTTTTGTGTCATTGGATGAACAATTTGTCATTTTCGTCCACCCTAGGCTAATTCTTGTCCAATTAGGGTTTTTAACCAATCTTGTGCATCCAATAGGTGTTTTGTGTCATTGGATGAACAATTAGGTCATTTTCGTCCTCCCTAGGCTTATACTTGTCAAATTAGGGTTTCTAACCAATCTTGTGCGTCTAACAGGTGTTTTTGTGTCATTGGAAGAATATTTAGGTCATAATCGTCCTCCCTACACTTAATCTTGTCCAATTAGTGCTTCTAACCAATCTTGTGCATCCAATAGGTGTTTTTGTGTCATTGGATGAACATTTAGGTCATTTTCGTCCTTCCTAAACTTAATCTTGTCCAATTAGGGTTTCTAACCAATCTTGTGCATCCAATAGGTGTTTTTGTGTCATTGGATGAACATTTAGGTCTTTTTCGTCCTACCTAAACTTAATCTTGTCCAATTAGGGTTTCTAAACAATCTTGTGCATCCAATAGGTGTTTTTATGTCATTGGATGAACAATTAGGTCATTTTCGTCCTCCCTAGGCTAATTCTTGTCCAATTAGGGTTTCTAACCAATCTTGTGCATCCAATAGGTGTTTTGTGTCATTGGATGAACAAGTAGGTCATTTTAGTCCTCCCTAGTCTTATTCTTGTCCAATTAGGGTTTTAAACCAATCTTGTTCATCCAATAGGTGTTTTGTGTCATTGGATGAACATTTAGGTCTTTTTCGTCCTCCCTAAACTTAATGTTGTCCAATTATGGTTTCTAACCAATCTTGTGCATCCAATAGGTGTTTTGTCTCATTGCATGAACAATTAGGTCATTTTCAACCTCCCTAGGCTTATTCTTGTCCAATTAGTGCTTCTAACCAATCTTGTGCATGCAATAGGTGTTTTTGTGTCATTGGAAGAATATTTAGGTCATTTTCGTCCTCCCTAGGCTAATTCTTGTCCAATTAGGGTTTCTAACGAATCTTGTGCATCCAATAGGTGTTTTGTGTCATTGGATGAACATTTAGGTCATTTTCGTCCTCGCTAAACTTAATCTTGTCCAATTAGGGTTTCTAACCAATCTCGTGCATCCAACAGGTGTTTTTTGTCATTGGATGAACATTTAGGTCATTTTCGTCCTTCCTAAACTTAATCTTGTCCAATTAGGATTTCTAACCAATCTGTGCATCCAATAGGTGTTTTTGTTTCATTGGAAGAACAATTAGGTGATTTTCGTCCTCCCTAAGCTAATTCTTGTCCAATTAGGGTTTCTAACCAATCTTGTGCATCCAATAGGTGTTTTTGTGTCATTGGATGAACAAGTAGGTCATTTTCGTCCTCCCTAGGCTTATTCTTGTCCAATTAGTGCTTCTAACCAATCTTGTACATCCAATAGGTGTTTTGTGTCATTGGATGAACATTTAGGTCATTTTCGTCCTTCCTAAACTTAATCTTGTCCAATTAGGGTTTCTAACCAATCTTGTGCATCCAATAGGTGTTTTTGTGTCTTTGGAAGAACAATTAGGTGATTTTCGTCCTCCCTAGGCTTATTCTTGTCCAATTAGGGTGTTTAACCAATCTTGTGCATCCAATAGGTGTTTTGTGTCATTGGATGAACAATTAGGTCATTTTCGTCCTCCCTAGGCTTATACTTGTCAAATTATGGTTTCTAACCAATCTTGTGCGTCCAATAGCTGTTTTTGTGTCATTGGAAGAATATTTAGGTCATAATCGTCCTCCCTACACTTAATCTTGTCCAATTAGGGTTTTTAACCAATCTTGTGCATCCAATAGGTGTTTTGTGTCATTGGATGAACATTTAGGTCATTTTCGTCCTTCCTAAACTTAATCTTGTCCAATTAGGGTTTCTAACCAATCTTGTGCATCCAATAGGTGTTTTTGTGTCATTGGAAGAACAATTAGGTGATTTTCGTCCTCCCTAAGCTAATTCTTGTCCAATTAGAGTTTCTAACCAATCTTTTGCATCCAATAGGTGTTTTGTGTCATTGGATGAAAATTTAGGTCATTTTCGTCCTCCCTACACTTAATCTTGTCCAATTAGGGTTTCTAACCAATCTTGTGCATCCAATAGGTGTTTTTGTGTCATTGGATGAACATTTAGGTCTTTTTCGTCCTCCCTAAACTTAATCTTGTCCAATTAGGGTTTCTAACCAATCTTGTGCATCCAATAGGTGTTTTTATGTCATTGGATGAACATTTAGGTCATTTTCGTCCTTCCTAAACTTAATCTTGTCCAATTAGGGTTTCTAACCAATCTTGTGCATCCAATAGGTATTTTGTGTCA
This sequence comes from Cicer judaicum, assembly GCA_037974835.1. Lineage (NCBI taxonomy): Eukaryota > Viridiplantae > Streptophyta > Magnoliopsida > Fabales > Fabaceae > Cicer > Cicer judaicum. The sequence goes on along the minus strand of JBBPBS010001145.1, from coordinate 2,147 downwards.
TTGGAAGAACAATTAGGTGATTTTTGTCCTCCCTAAGCTAATTCTTGTCCAATTAGTGCTTCTAACCAATCTTGTGCATCCAATAGGTGTTTTTGTGTCATTGGAAGAATATTTAGGTCATTTTTGTCCTCCCTAGGCTAATTCTTGTCCAATTAGGGTATCTAACCAATCTTGTGCATCCAATAGTTGTTTTTGTGTCATTGGATGAACATTTAGGCTTATGCTTGTCCAATTAGGGTTTCTAACCAATCTTGTGCATCCAATAGGTGTCTTTGTGTCATTGGATGAAAAATTTGTCATTTTCGTCCTCCCTAGGCTTATGGTTGTCCAATTAGGGTTTCTAACCAATCTTGTGCATCCAATAGGTGTTTTTGTGTCATTGGATGAACAATTTGTCATTTTCGTCCACCCTAGACTAATTCTTGTCCAATTAGGGTTTTTAACCAATCTTGTGCATCCAATAGGTGTTTTTGTGTCATTGGATGAACAATTAGGTCATTTTCGTCCTCCCTAGGCTGATACTTGTCAAATTAGGGTTTCTAACCTATCTTGTGCGTCCAATAGGTGTTTTTGTGTCATTGGAAGAATATTTAGGTCATAATCGTCCTCCCTACACTTAATCTTGTCCAATTAGGGTTTTTAACCAATCTTGTGCATCCAATAGGTGTTTTGTGTCATTGGATGAACATTTAGGTCATTTTCGTCCTTCCTAAACTTAATCTTGTCCAATTAGGGTTTCTAAGCAATCTTGTGCATCTAATAGGTGTTTTTGTGTCATTGGAAGAACAATTAGGTGATTTTCGTCCTCCCTAAGCAAATTCTGGTCCAATTAGGGTTTCTAACCAATCTTGTGCATCCAATAGGTGTTTTTGTGTCATTGGATGAACATTTAGGTCTTTTTCGTCCTCCCTAAACTTAATCTTGTCCAATTAGGGTTTTTAACCAATCTTGTGCATCCAATAGGTGTTTTTGTGTCATTGGATGAACAATTAGGTCATTTTCGTCCTCCCTAGGCTAATTCTTGTCCAATTAGGGTTTCTAACCAATCTTGTGCATCCAATAGGTGTTTTGTGTCATTGGATGAACATTTAGGTCATTTTTGTCCTCCCTAAACTTAATCTTGTCCAATTAGGGTTTCTTACCAATCTTGTGCATCCAATAGGTGTTTTTGTGTCATTGGATGAACAATTAGATCATTTTCGTCCTCCCTAAACTTAATCTTGTCCAATTAGGGTTTCTAAACAATCTTGTGCATCCAATAGGTGTTTTTGTGTCATTGGATGAACAATTAGGTCATTTTCGTCCTCCCTAGGCTAATTCTTGTCCAATTAGGGTTTCTAACCAATCTTGTGCATCCAATAGGTGTTTTGTGTCATTGGATGAACAAGTAGGTCATTTTAGTCCTCCCTAGGCTTATTCTTGTCCAATTAGGGTTTCTAACCAATCTTGTGCATCCAATAGGTGTTTTGTGTCATTGGATGAACATTTAGGTCATTTTCGTCCTTCCTAAACTTAATCTTGTCCAATTAGGGTTTCTAACCAATCTTGTGCATCCAATAGGTGTTTTTGTGTCATTGGATGAACATTTAGGTCTTTTTCGTCCTACCTAAACTTAATCTTGTCCAATTAGGTTTTCTAAACAATCTTGTGCATCCAATAGGTGTTTTTATGTCATTGGATGAACAATTAGGTCATTTTCGTCCTCCCTAGGCTAATTCTTGTCCAATTAGGGTTTCTAACCAATCTTCTGCATCCAATAGGTGTTTTGTGTCATTGGATGAACAAGTAGGTCATTTTAGTCCTCCCTAGGCTTGTTCTTGTCCAATTAGGGTTTTAAACCAATCTTGTGCATCCAATAGGTGTTTTGTGTCATTCGATGAACATTTAGGTCTTTTTCGTCCTCCCTAAACTTAAGCTTGTCCAATTAGGGTTTCTAACCAATCTTTTGCATCCAATAGGTGTTTTTTCTCATTGCATGAACAATTAGGTCATTTTCGTCCTCCCTAGGCTTATTCTTGTCCAATTAGTGCTTCTAACCAATCTTGTGCATCCAATAGGTGTTTTTGTGTCATTGGAAGAATATTTAGGTCATTTTCGTCCTCCCTAGGCTAATTCTTGTCCAATTAGGGTTTCTAACGAATCTTGTG
>JBBPBS010001143.1:9580417-9623563 GCA_037974835.1 Cicer judaicum | reverse complement strand
AAAATATGGTATAAATTTTCAGTTATTTTAAGTTATAAATAAAATCAATAGTATAGAGTTATTGTTACTTTATTATTATTATTATTATTATTATTATTATTATTATTATTATTATTATTATTATTATAACAACATTAATCATTTAGATACTACCATCAACCCTTTCAAGTGATTTAAAATTAAAATACACGCTTCAAAATCAATTTTTTATTTTTATTTTTCCTCTCTTTCTCATTTAGTAGACATTTTATCACGTGACCCCCCATTTTTTTTAGTACAATTATAAATCACTATTGAGTTCTTAAAATAAAAAAACTCTTAATATCAAATTAAACTCTATTGAATTCATAATATCATAATCAATCAATCATTCCAAAAGAAATATCCCAACACATTCATTATTCAATATTCAAATCATCCCCTCAAAACATACATCACTACAATTCTTTTTTATTTTGTTAAAAGCAACACATAGTAAAATATGGTGTAAATTTTCAGTTATTTTAAGTTGTAAAATTCAACTCAATTTAATTTTTTTTTTTTAAATAATCAAGAGTAATTCAAACAAATGTTATTTTTCATTTTACAAAATAAGTCAACTCTTACTCCTTCACGTAATTTTTTTAAAACTTCTAAGTTCTACCACCTCTAATATTCAAGATTACTGCTAACTCTCAAAAATTGACTTCATTAACAAGATCAAAACTTTAATAATCATGTAATGACCCTAAAGACAAGGTCTATCAATCGATAATTAGTATCATTAAATTCAAATTTCAAACATATAGTATCCAATCAAAAGAAAAATTTATTTCTAACTATCCACCATAACAAAAGAGTAAAAATCAAAGTTATAAACACAATTTCAATTAAAAGGTAATGGACTGAATCATGATAGTGAAAATAATTAACACACAAGAAAATACAATTTACACGATTGACATTTGACTCACATTGAACCAACATTCAACCCACACGGCCTGATTGGACATACCTCCTCTGATACACTAATGTGACACCCTAAACCCAAAATACTATATATAATAATTTATATCATATTTCTATAAAATTTACAAAATATAAATAAAAATATGTTTCTAAGAAAATAAAAACTTTTATTTTTAACTTAGGATATCATGTTTCTCAAAAATCAAAAGGAACACTTTAAACTTATTTTCTCCATTAAAATAGAGTAATCTCAATAAGCTTGATTTAATTATTATTACTTTATTAAATTTAAAAACTTACTAGTACTTCTAAGATTTTCATACAAAAATTCGTTTCAAATTAAATAAGTAAAATACAAATTAAACCATTATTACCAGTATCACGTATCAGAGCATGGTTCCTCCTAAACTTGAACTTTAAGATTCATTAACATGTAACAACTACGATTTCGCAAACGCAAGGCCAAGCAAGTCAAACATAAACAGCAAAGGAGGTGAGTTTCAAAATCAAGATGACAGTATAATACAAGTAAGAAGAACACACATACAATCATAATAGAACCGCATCATTACACAAACATTCCATCAAGAAAATATCACATTAAAAAGTCAAAATCACTCAAGGAAAATCAATAAATTTCACTATAGCATCAAATAGTCTAAGAGAAATTATCACCACACACGATACATATTAATCATAGCAAAACAATCACAATAAAATGCTATGCTATGCATGAGCTTAGACACTACTTCACAATGTGGTACCATTCTAACTTGGAAGTACTTAGCAAGGAGGCTTGATACTATGCCACCATCCTAGTGGACGGACAATTCAAATTGGCTCTATCCTCATAGATCCCCTCAACTCAACCCGAGACACATATACTTGATAGTCAAGGTGAACGTGTGTTGCGTGGTAGCTCCCGACATTTGGAATGCTACCTCCAAGTCACCTAGGAATTCCCTACTCGAATACCTCCAAGGTCTCACTACGCCAAAAATGATATTTTATAGAGCGTCTTTTATAGCGCTTATGAAATACAAGCGGTGTTGTATAATATTTTAAAAATAACGGAGAATACAACAACGCTTTTTTGACAAGCGCTGTAAAAAAGACGTTGTTGTAAGGTCATATAGGGTCATATAGTACTTGCACATAATGTTTACAAGGCTTTTACAACGCTTTTTCAAAAGCGCAGTAAACTGAAGTGTCCTCACATAATGTTTTACAGCGCTCCCACCTTATGTTACATAGCTTTTAAAGCACTTTTTTGACAAGCGTTGTAAAAGACTTGCGCTTTCACATAATTAAATAACCTATTAGAGCGCTTTTTATACAAGTGCTATAAAAGACTTGCACTTTCACATAACTAAATGACCTATTAAAGCACTTTTTGGAAAAGTGTTGTAAAAGACTTTTGAAAAATAAAATAAGGAGGTCTTTTACAGCGCTTTTGGACAAACGCTTTAAAAGGCTTCTAAAAAAGTGTTGTAATAGGCTTTTAAAAAATAAAATAAGGAGGTCTTTTACAGCGCTCTTTCAAAAAAATGTTGTAATAGGGTTTTATATATAACAGTAAACCGCTTCAATTTTTACTTCATTATGTAGACTTCACTATGCTTTAGTGTTCTCCTCCTCTTTATTGTCATTCTCATTGCAAACCCTATTGTCCCTACAAACCATATTATAAACCATATTCATTGCGAACTATCTCCATCTTTGTTACTATCCCTACAAACGTTATTACGTACTCTTCTCATTGCGAACTCTACTTTGTCTTATGAACCATTTGTATTTCTGCATATTTTCGCTCTTCCTTCTTAAAAGAAGTCGTAACCCTACGTATTTATTTGCACTCTTCAGGTATTGTATTCATTTTTCATTTATTTCTCACACACACACACACACACATATATATATATATATATATATATATATATATATATATTTGTATATATAATGTGTTTGTTAATGCTATAATAATCACATTTATTTGATAATGCTTTACAAGTTTTCCAAGCTCAAAGTGGTGCTACAGTGTTAAAGGAAAAGTCAAATAACATCACATGGATTCCAATACAGGATTGAAATATATGCCTTTAAAATTTCATTAACAATCAATGCACAAATATTTATTGACTTATATGTTTTATTTCATAGTGCCCTCGTCAAACTAATAACATAGAATGCAGGTACTATATATTACGATTCATGAATGAGATTGTTGATATGAATCAAACTATAATCCCAAAAACAGTACAATATTATCATTATATTTTTTATGTAACTTATTTATGTTCAAGTCTTATATCGCACAATACTTTGACAATTCCAATCCAACATACTCTAAAAGAGATCTAACTGAAATAAAGGAATGCATCTATTACAACTCTTTTTTTGAAAAAGCGCTATAAAACGTGCATAAGAATGCACCTATTACAGCGCTTATTTGAAAAAGTGATGTAAAACTAGTACAACAAGCAACACGTTTTTAGAATGGATTTATAGTGCTTTTTTATTTTAAAGAGCGGTGTTGTATCTTATGATGACCAACTAATTTTCACTTCACAAATTCTCAATATTTATTTTCTCCCCTCGTTGACCTATGATACTTCATTAAAACCGTCATCTCAAACACAAATTAGAATCACAATTATTTCACCAACTATGGTGTTACTTTAATATTTTCATCACAAATTTACAACATCACTATCATTAATCATATCTCATCAAATAAACTCATCATAAATTTATAGCATCACTATCGTCAATCATACATCATCACATAGACTTGTCACAAATTTATAACATCATTATTATTAATTATACATCATCATAATTGTTGGGTATTCAATTATGAGTCTTTAGTCCCACATTGACCAGGAATGGAGGCTGTATTTGACATATAAGGAAAATGACCCAAACACCTAATGCCTTAAGGTTTTGGGTTGATATGTGGTGTATAAGTCTCTTATGAATTCTTGTTTAGCCCATTCCGAATGTTGTGCTCCTCCGGACTCCCCAACAAGTGGTATTAGAGTCTAGTTTGGCTTGGTGGGGGAGCAAAAATTAAGGACTTGGATCAAGTCTAGTGGTGGACCAAAAAAGGACTCAGATCAAATGGATCAAGTCTAGTGGTCAAGTGGTCAATAACGGACTGGACTCGATGATCAAGTGGATCAAGTCTAGTGGTGGGAACTCATAATTGAGGGGGAGATTGTTGGGTATTCAATTATGAGTCTTTAGTCTCACTTTGACCAGGAATGGAGGCTGTATTGGATATATAAGGAGAATGACCCAAACACCTAATGCCTTAAGGTTTTGGGTTGATATTTGGTGTATAAGTCTCTTATGAATCCTTGTTTAGCCCATTCCGAATGTTGTGCTCCTCCGGACTCCCCAACAAGTGGTATTAGAGTCTGGTTTGGCTTGGTGGGGGAGCAAAAATTAAGGACTTGGATCAAGTGGATCAAGTCTAGTGGTGGACCAAAAAAGGACTCGGATCAAATGGATCAAGTCTAGTGGTCAAGTGGTCAATAAAGGACTGGACTCGATGATCAAGTGGATCAAGTCTAGTGTTGGGAACTCATAATTGAGGGGGAGTTTGTTGAGTATTCAATTATGAGTCTTTAGTCTCACTTTGACCAAGAATGGAGGTTGTATTGGATACATAAGGAGAATGACCCATACACCTAATGCCTTAGGGATTTGGGTTGTGATGTGGTGTCAAAGTCTCTTATTAATCCTTGTTTAGCCCATTCTGAATTGTTGTGCTCCTCCGGACTCCCCAACAAGTGGTATCAGAGCCGGGTTCGGCTTGAGGGGGAGCAAAATTAAGGACTTGGATCAAGTGGATCAAGTCTAGTGGTGGACCAAAAAATGACTCGGATCAAGTGGATCTAGTCTAGTGGTCAAGTGGTCAATAAAAAAGGACTCGAATCAAGTGGATCAAGTCTAGTGGTGGGAACTCATAATTGAGGGGGAGATTGTTGGGTATTCAATTATGAGTCTTTAGTCCCACATTGACCAGGAATGGAGGCTGTATTTGACATATAAGGAGAATGACCCATACACCTAATGCCTTAGGGATTTGGGTTGTGATGTGGTGTCAAAGTCTCTTATTAATCCTTGTTTAGCCCATTCTGAATTGTTGTGCTCCTCGGAACTCCACAACAAGTGGTATCAGAGTCGGGTTTGGCTTGACGAGGGAGCAAAATAAAGGACTTGGATCAAGTGGATCAAGTCTAGTGGTGGACCAAAAAATGACTCGGATCAAGTCTAGTGGTCAAGTGGTCAATAAAAAAGGACTCGGATCAAGTGGATCAAGTCTAGTGGCGGGAACACATAATTGAGGGGGAGATTGTTGGGTATTCAATTATGAGTCTTTAGCCCCACATTGACCAGGAATGGAGGCTGTATTTGACATATAAGGAGAATGACCCAAACACCTAATGCCTTAAGGTTTTGGGTTGATATGTGGTGTATAAGTCTCTTATCAATCCTTGTTTAGCCCATTCTGAATGTTGTGCTCCTCCGGACTCCCCAACAAGTGGTATTTGAGTTTTGTTTGGCTTGGTGGGGGAGCAAAAATTAAGGACTTGGATCAAGTGGATCAAGTCTAGTGGTGGACCAAAAAAGGACTCGGATCAAATGGATCAAGTGTAGTGGTCAAGTGGTCAATAAAGGACTGGACTCGATGATCAAGTGGATCAAATCTAGTGGTGGGAACTCATAATTGAGGGGGAGATTGTTGGGTATTCAATTATGAGTCTTTAGTCTCACTTTGACCAGGAATGGAGGCTGTATTGGATATATAAGGAGAATGACCCATACACCTAATGCCTTAGGGATTTGGGTTGTGATGTGGTGTCAAAGTCTCTTATTAATCCTTGTTTAGCCCATTCTGAATTGTTGTGCTCCTCCGGACTCCCCAACAAGTGGTATCAGAGCCGGGTTCGGCTTGACGGAGGAGCAAAATTAAGGACTAGGATCAAGTGGATCATGTCTAGTGGTGGACCAAAAAATGACTCGGATCTAGTGGATCAAGTATAATGGTCAAGTGGTCAATAAAAAAGGACTCGGATCAAGTGGATCAAGTCTAGTGGTGGGAACTGATAATTGAGGGGGAGATTGTTGGGTATTCCATTATGAGTCTTTAGTCTCACTTTGACCAGGAATGGATGTTGTATTGGATATATAAGGAGAATGATCCACACACCTAATGCCTTAAGGTTTTGGATTGATATGTGGTGTCTAAATCTCTTATGAATCCTTGTTTAGCCTATTCCGAATGTTGTGCTCCTCCGGACTCCCCAACAATAATCACGTAAACTTATTAAAATGAACTCACTTTTTATTGTCACATCACATAAACACGTCTAATCAAACATATACATAAAAATAATTCAACATTCAATATCACAATTATATAAAATATCTCACATTTAATAAAAATAAATCAAACATCACAATAATATCAAATATCACACCTTTAATGAAGTAAAAAGATAGTTTATCTTTCATTAATATCAAAGATCAAATATCAAATGTTTTATCTTTCATTTTTTAGTGTCTTAGTTTAAAGAAGAAAGATGATAAGAAAAATGAAGAAATAAAGAAAAATGTTAAGAAAAAAGAAGCCAAAGTATTGAAGGAAAACAATTGGATCAATAATATGCACACACTTGAGTGAGACCTTCATACACGGTTTGAGTAAAACTTAAGATTCGTATGAAGTTGCATATTGTTAGCTCTGGATGTACATCATGCTTGGTTAACATGAGAATTTCACCTAGATTTTTATTTCTTTTAAGAATTATTGTCACTTCCAATAGTTTACCTATTGTTGTTGACAATATTCCAAAACGGAATTCATGACTCTAGGAACCATATTCAAAATCAGAGCCACCTTGGGAGAGAGTCACTAACTAAAAACGTTCACGATTTTTTTTAAATGTAAGCAAAATTTATATAGGTCACACTAGGAGCATTTTTTTTTCCATATTCAAATCAAAATTATCCTTTGTTGAAAAAACTAGTATTTTTTTTTGTAAATCAAAAACATTCTTTTTTATCGGGTTCCAATTTTATCTTCCTAGAGAGACAAAATAAAAACCTCATTTTTTTAAAGCGCTGTAAAATATAGCACTTTCACATAATTATAGGGTGTTTTAGAGCGCTTTGTATATAAGCGCTATAAAATGGTGCGTATTTGATAAAAATAATTCCGTTTAAATATATATTATTAATAATTAAAAATATATTTAATATGTTCTCTACCTAACCCTACGAATCCTCATCTTCTCTACTATATGAACCCTCCTCAATTGTGTGTCCTCTTCTAGCTGAACCTTCCTCTACTGTGCGCTCATTTCTACTGAGTGATTGTTGTCTCAGATACTGTATTTATTAATTTGTTGTCATCACTAAAATTGATAAATTATTACCTAATAAATCATATAAAATGTTATCTGATAGTAGATGACATAACCTTGATAAATCATATAAACTGTTACCCGATAAATCATATTAATTGTTATCTGATAAATCATATAACATATGTTCTATTTTGAAATTTGTTTAATTTGTTATGTTTTGAAATCAGACTTGTATGCATAACCTTGGATCTTGGTTTCCATTTTCCAATATTACACTATATATATTATAGATTGGTATAATGTATTTAGTAACTTATCATTTGTATAAAACTGCATTCATATAGGTCATATAAAATGGACCTGAAATGGATGTCTGCCAATCGATAGTCAAAAGAGTATGAAAATATAGTGAAAGAGTTTATTGAGCTTGCAGTGAAGAACGCAAACCCAAATCAAATCATTTGTCCTTGTTTAAAATGTTGTTTTTGAAAAATCCGTTAGAGCAAATCAATTGGAATGACATTTAGTATGACATGGAATTTATCAAAGCTATACATGTTGAATAAGACATGGTGAGAAAAAAAAAAAAGGAACACTAATTTTGAGAATGGTTCGACATATGCTTCAAATTTAGTAATTCCCCTCCACGTAAAGAGATTAATTTATCATTCCAAATTTCGTTCTTGATTTCATTTATCATAATTCACTACAAAAAAAAATGTGATTACGTACTGCAGATTTTGACTTTACCCACGGTGTATCCGTGGGTAATCAACAATTACTCACGGATTATTTACGAATGCGGGTTTGTGGATAAATCACTCGTAGGCAAGTCAAGTAACTTTTCCCATGACATTTTTGTGGGTAATATCAAACTAGAAAAAAAAATGCTTAATTGCAAATTTGGTCACTTCATCAAGTTTTGGACCAAAATTCTATTTCGGAGACCAAAACTGAGGAGAAATAAAATGGGGGGACTAGTTTCATATTTCGTCTAAAATAGGGGGACTAAAACTGCAATTAAAACAAAAAAAAAATATTAGAAGATCTAATACACGTCTTCATCCCACTTACATCAACTAATCAACGATAAACAAAAAGATTACAATTTACATGTAAAATATTACCTCTTCATATATATGACTAACACGGTGAAATTCAAAAGTCTTAATAAAATTTGAAAACAAGTAAACTACGGTATTACTCTAAAAACAAGCAATTTTCTATGTTTGACACTTGTTTCATTACTAACTAATTCAAGTATATTAATCAGAAACAAAATATACACAATTTACAAGAAAACTTATGCCATGGCCTCAACTACCTCTTTGTAAATAATGTTCCCACTGTTAATGATCCAATTATAATTGCAGGCTTTCTCTGAAATTATAATTACCCACGTATTTTTTAATTTTATCAACGGAATAACTGTGAAATTTAATTAAAAAAATTAATTTATTCAATAATTAATTTACTCACAGTTTATCTGTAAATACTAAATAATTTACATACGAACTGATATTTGTAGGTAATTTTCATAGGTATACAGATATTTTCTTGTAGTGATTTCTCTTTCTTTTTTTACTCATGAACTTCTCATGTTTCATCTATATTTAAAAAGAAAGTATTTGATTTTGTTAAAAACTTAAAAATCTCAAGAGAACTTTGAATGTAGACAATTTATAGTGTAAATATATATGAATTTACAAAACAGAAAATTTGTGTACTAATTTCTAATCATCATGGCTTTCTAAAATAATATGAAATTGAAATTTATTTTTTACTTTTTATTTTGATATATATTTTTTCTTATAATCTTATTTATTTTTATATTGTAATTTTATTATTATTTTATATGATATTAAATGCATTAATATTTTTTTTTATATGATATTAAATGCATTATTTTGGCTGATTGCCCCACATCTTCTGATTTCTTGTAAACTACAAAATTTTTTTATGAAGACAAAGATCAACAATTATGGTCAAAGCAACAACCTCAAAAAGAAGTTCAAATATCTTCATTAATAAGCTTCAAATTCAAATATTAAATGTTAAAATGTAAAGGTATATGATACAAACCAATACTTTAATTACATGAGAATAAGTCATATTTACATATGCATATATAGTATTTTCAAAAGTCAAAATAGCATTAATAAAGTCTTAAAACTAATATTTTTGACAAAATACATAAGTGTATTCGATAACTGCATCCTGTATTCGAGTACTAAGCAAGTCAGAAGCAAAAGTCTCAAGTTGTATTCGACTACGACTATGTGTAGTCAAATACACTTCAAGTCAGTGGCCAAAATTCTTATATATGTATTCGACTACAACCTTCTGTAGTCGGATACAAAGTAAGTCATTTGCAAATTTTCACTAATCTGTATTCGACTACACCAATGTGTATTCGAATACAAGGTGTAATTTTTGAATATTTTTGAACGTTACAAAGAGGTGTATTCGAATACACACATCCTGTATTCGAATACAACTAGAAACAATACAATTTTTCAGATCTGGAATGGCTCCAGATCATTGTATTTTTTCATCAAACCTCTTGGATCAATGGCCACGAATTTGAAGAGATGTTTATGGAGTATAAATACCCCATAACTTCATATCAAACACTACACAATCCTTGAATCAATACCTTGAACAACTTTGAACAAAATTATGATTTTTTACAAAGTACTTGCATTTCATTTTCATATCATTTAAAAAGATTCTCAAGTACTTGAATTATTATTGAATTGTTATCAATGTATCTCTCCTTATCCTTATTCAAAATAATATTGTATCACTTGTAAAAGAAAGTAGTACTTTCTTAAAAATAACTTAATCTAAGATAGTGGTAGGCTGTTCTAGAAATATTGTTAGAAGTTTGTATCAAGAATCCTAGAGTGAGAGTTGTACATTTTCTGACAATTAGTGGATCAATCTCTTGTGGTGTGCAAGAGGATTGGACGTACCCTTGGTTATAAGGGGAACCATGATAAATCTATTATGTTCATTTATTTACTGCACCCTTTTATTAGTAGACATTATATTAACTCAAAAAATCCAACTACCATTTCGCTGAAAACTAGAAAATTTACTAACACCCCCCCCCCCCTCCTCTTAGGCGTACTTCTGTATTTACATTTCTTTTTTGTATCTTTAATGCTCTTACTTTTAGCTCTTCAATGTAAGACATGTTTGGTTCAATTTTGTTTGACTTTGCTGATGTTATAAAAATGTGACTTTTTCTACTTTCTATTTTATTAAATTATTTTTCTTTCTTAGTATTGTATGATGGAAATAATTTAAAAGTATAGGAAAAGTATAACATTGTCTATGTAATAATTAATGTTGTGGTAAACCTTATCTTAAATAAAAGGAAAAAAAATATATCAATTTTAAAAAAATCGATTTAAAATTGTGTCACTATAGAAATACTTTTTATGCAACATGTGTAAAGTGTTACTTAAAAATAGATCAAACAATATTTTATATTTGTTTTCAATAGTATACGCAACAATTATATATATTCCCTAACAATTTTATAGAAACAATTTTAAATTGTTCTTATGATATTTCTTTGTCAATATTTGATAATTGTACTCTTCGATAAATCTAAGGAATAACTTGAATTGTTACATCTACTATTACTTTTAAGGTCACATTTGGGAAGTGGTAGGCGTGAACTAAAATTCTATAGAACTACATATAATTTTGATTATTTATCTTTTAGTATATATTTGTTTTGATTCATCCGGTCATTAGAATCCCTTATAACAATTACAGACATGTATTTCGTAAATAGTATTTCAAAAATAAACATAAATTTTATCGAATAATAGGTTTGCACTTGAAAAAAAAAATTCTTTTTTGCATGCTTTGAAACATTTGACAAATTACTGAAACAAAGACATTTATCATAGTGTACTTTATTTTCATCTCATCATTATTAAGATTGCACACTTAAATTTACAATTGATTAAAAATTTGATCTTAATAATTCCTGACAATAATTATATAATTGTGAAATTTCATACACCGACAGTGAATTATTTTTTACACAATCGATAAATCATGATTAACCATGTAAATAAATTTATAAATAATTATAACAAAAGTCAAACATTACTAACAATCTAATTATTTTGATTAATAATATAAAAAATATTTATACTAACCGTGCAAATAAATTAAATTTTTTATAAAAACTAACAAACTATGAACGTGGTTCATAGCTATGATATACCACTCACAGCTAATGATGTGTTGTTATGGAAGTTGACAATGAATCACATACTACGACCATAAAAAAATTTGAATTAGAATGAAAGTTTATATCATATAGATCATGTATATAAAATTTCACAAAAATCTAAAATCATTTAATATAAAATTTCACAAAAATCTAAAGTCATTTAATATACTACATAGACTCATAAATATTAACGATATTCAATAAAAATATGAAGACATTTATTCTAAGATATGTCAATAACTTCAGAGAAATTTGAATTGAAAAAGTGCAGAGAAACAAATCAATGCAACTGTTATGGTAATATGTAGTTCATCAAATTGGGAAAATATAAAATATGCCTCTTAAAAAACAAGTTTTTGATTCATTTTCTTCTAAAATAAGATATTGTGTAACAAAAACTAATGCTTAATTTAAATGTTCAAATTAAACTATGATATAATTGAACATTATCATTTTTAAAATAAAAAATATTTAATATTATTATGTATATAAAATTTCACAAAAATCTAAAATCATTTAAATTAAGATTTTACAAAAATCTAAAGTCATTTAATATACTACTGTGACTCATAAATATTAACGATATTCAATAAAAATGTAAAGACATTTATTCTGAGATATGTCAATAACTTGAGAGAAATTTGAATTGAAAAAGTATGGAGAAACCAAATCAATGCAATTGATATGGTAATATGTAGTTCATCAAATTGGGAAAATAGAAAATTTGTTTCTTAAAATACAAGTTTTTGATTCATTTTCTTCTAAAATAAGATATTGTGTAACAAAAATTAATGCTTAATTTAAATGTTCAAATTAAACTACGATATAATTGAACATTATCATTTTTAAAATAAAAAATATTTAATATTTAATTCATTTTTAACTTTTAGAATTAATTTTTATAACATATCAATTTATTTTAGATTTGAGAGAATATACCTTTTAGATTCAATAGGATGCCACTAAGAGAGCAAGAATATGAGTGGTGAACTATCTTCATTGTTGTCTAGAATTTCTAGGATTTCGGGATTAAAATTAGAATTAGGATACCATAAGATAGGATAATGATTAAATAGTTAAACGATTGAGGGCATGAATCTCTAATTGAACTTAAGTTCAATCCATCGTAGTCTATTAAGAAAAAAAGTCCAACACATGCATAATTCAATGTTTCATACTTGTTAATCATAATTTTTCAATAATAATTCTTAATAATTGTCCTTAAATTCTAACTCAAATGAAAGACATCGATGTTATTAAATTGAAGATACTCATAATTGTGTAAGTTAAGTATAGATATATTTCCTAATTCGTCTAAGATCAAAATAATAATAACCATAATTCTGATTAATAAGTAGTTATTGTCAATCTATAATTGAATAATTAAATAATTAAATTTACATTACTTTTTTACTTTTATTTTTCGGTTTGAATGTTTACATTTTACCTCTAAAAGAAAAAAGACAGCACCAAAGTAAGGATTCGTGCAATAACTCATTTTAATTTCTCTCATATTCGATAATTTCATATTAATATTTTAACAATAATTTTAGATTTCTTAAAATATTATTTTATATCACTTCTGCAAAAAGTATAATGTCTGCCTACATGCGAAATACAATTTAGTTTCTTTAGTTTTTGTCCTTTAAATCTCATCTTATTTTACCGAAAATTAATTATAGACTTTTTTTTGTTCTTATAATTATAAAGCGTGCATCTATTCAATACTCAAAAACTATATATCTAAACTAACTGCAATTTAAAAAATAATAATTATGTAAAACTAAACCTATAATAACGCATTGTGCGGTTCTTAATTTAGTTATGCATTACAATTCACTCTTCATATATTTTATTCTAAGTTCAAAGATAATTTATGCGTTTCAAACTTTGTACCATTAACCAACGTAAACTCAACTATAGTAGAAAACTTTAGTAAGAAGACTTCTCCTAAAAAATAAATTATCCTAAGTCTCTTTTCTTAGTCGTTGCACCGTATATCTCCATTGTTATGTATTGTCTCTCTCTACCATTCTACATTGTCGCACTCGTCATTCTGCACCATCTTCCTACATGCTCTCTTTCCTCCATTCTACATCCCTTATCTCTCTATCAAGCGTTTTCTATTGTCTCTTTCTGCATTTTGCATCGTCTCTTTATGTTGCATCATCCCTCTAATACGACATCGATATCTTATGTTTATCTCTTATAATATGTTATTTTCCATCTATAATATGTCTGTTGGATTTTGAGTTTCAAAAACTATTTAAAAATCACAATTTATGTCACCGAAGGTATTACAGGGTTGAGTCGCGGACTAGGTCGCTCTCTTTAAGACTTTCGCAGCACTGTCTAAATTGTGCAAGGCAGGCTATCAACCACAAGTCCTTAGGATAAAACAACATAGATTCACTGTATCGGAGTTCCACTGCACCGTAGAAAACCGTTCTAGAATTACACCCTCAATATGGCACTTAAAGTCACTCTTAATATGACAGTTAAAGTCACTCTCAATATGACGATTAAAGTCATTCACAATATGGTACGACGACCACTCATAACTACGGCATAACAACCATTCTATAAAACAAAGGGAAAAACGAAGGAACTGCAACATAATAACTACTCTAAAAAATCAGAAGTAGCATAATAACTGCTCTAAAAACCAAGGGACTGCAGCATTAAAACCGCTCTAAAAAATGAAGGGACTGTGGCATAAAAACTGCGGCATAAAAACCACTCTAAAAACCAAAAGGGCATAATAACTGCTCAAGCAGAATATAAGAGGGAGAAAAGTGAAAGTTGAGAAAAACATCCAACTTTGGTGTGTTTTTCACAATAGTTTGATCCTCATTATATAGTGATGGAAACAAACTCACATTTGTTTTCTAACCAATGTGGGACTTTAGTATATGTAGATTTAAAACTACTCAAAATATAGGAGTTTTTCAATGTAGAATTTCAAAAAAAATTATTTTCAATGTGGGACTTGAATTTTAGAAAACATGTTTTTTTCCACTTGAATTTACTCAAAATATTTCTTTCTATTGTGAGACTTCAACAAATTATTAAATTCACACAATAACATACTTATATTTCAACAATGTCTCTGTGATCTCCGATTGTTATCTCTTGTCTGCACTCAAGAACAAATGATTTCTTGTTTTCAATCATCCTTTATAGTGATTGAGAGGTATGACATGAATGTAATCACACTCTTTATTTTTAATAAGACTTATTTTTATTCATATATTTTAGTAGCAATGCACACGTTGACATTTGAGGATACAATAAGCCAATTATTTCAATCACTTGAATGAGTGATGATGTTATATCCTCATGGCATCAAGGTTAGATTTTCCATCAAGTTTACGAGCAAACAGATTCTTCAAGAATTCTTTTAATCCAATTCTTTTAAACCTTGGTGGTGTTTCTTCTCTGATCAAGCTTGTTGCAGGACCAACCTCTCCATCATGTCTCGAAGTATAGAATGTTGCAATTGAAATTCTTTCTTTTTTAGAGTTCACCGTTGCTCGATGCTCAATACTTCGATATATTCCATTAGTTATAATCTGCCAAAAATATATGCAATTCTCTGTTTACAATGTTCTTATCAAACAAATTGATAATAATTAATGGATATAATAATATATACTAATATTATACCTCAAGAATGTCTCCAATATTTACAATGAAGGCATTAGGCAAGGGTTTAACAGGGACCCACATGCCATCTTTCTTTACTTGGAGTCCTTCTACTTCATTGAGTTGTAGGAGAATTGTGAGTCCTCCTCCATCTGAATGAGGTGTTAGGCCAATAACCTTCTCTGGTTGTGGACATGGAGGGTAATAGTTCATCCTCATTGATTGCACCCCATCTTCAAATAATGTACTCATTTCTTTTTCATCCATTTTCAATGCTTTTCCCATATACTCAACAATAATCATAGCTAACTTCTTTAGTTCCATGGAATAGAGCTCAAAAGTATCTCTGCATAACAAAGAGAATTCAATCAGCAATCAATATATCAATAATTGTTAAAATAATTATTAAAAGATATAGGAAATAGAGTTTTAGACTTGAATTTCTCTCCATTATTTTAGTTTTTAAGTGTTTTTAAATGTATAAAAATATATAGATATATCAAATGTTAAATTATTATATTTTATATTCTCAAAAAATTTGCATTATGACTCATATTTTTATGTCCATTATTATAGTTTTTGGATATTGAATTGATATAAAAGAACACATTTACAAAATGTGTGACATTAATTTACATTTATACATCGAAATCATAGTAATAAAGATCATAATTTCTTTAAACAAATCGATAGAATTTCAATTTGAATGTTTTTTTTCTGCAAAGTCCAAAGAATTCTAATTAATTTATAAGTAGGTCATCAATTGCGCATTCTATATTGTTGTCATCAAGGCCTTGAGAGTGTTACATAAACGTCACTGTCTGCAACGCCATCACTGAATTGCTGTCATTTTCCACGGTCATCTCTGAATCTTCCTCTCCCATCGCTCAACCTAAACCTCTGAATCCAGTTAACCCACGAAATTCAAGTTTGGATACAATTGTAGAATTTTCCTCAAGAATGGTAGAGTTTGCCATTGTCAGCTATCTTGTCTTGGCATGGCAGAGGCAGAAGAAGACTTGTTACACTTGTTAGAGACAGAGGTAGAAGAATTATTGTTACGCTTATTAGACATAGAGGAACATAATCCATGTTTAGGTTTATCAAAAGCAAATGAGGTACTACGTTGCTCGCGTCCTAGAGTCAGCTGAAGTTTACAACAGTAATGGTGCATGTCACCTAACTTACGTTGTCAAGCTGAAGTGAAGTATTGGTTTCTTTTATCTTCGTCCAGTTATCAAAGGATAGAACTTATAATGTCATGCATGCTCTATTGCAGTTGTTTTTCCAGTATTTCTAACACACTTTTTAACATAACTCTTGTCTTTAATCTCCTCACTTAGCATATATAGTAAGGAGATAATTGTCCTCTAATCACTCTTTACTTAGAGAATTTTTCATTTATTCTTTTCTTTTGATGTGTTCTAAACTTTTACATAAATTCTTCTTAGCACCTTGCCTTTTTCAATCTCTCAGCTGCATTTTCATATTGATCGATTTCTACTTAAATACAGAGAAATGTATCCATTAAGAATGTTACTCTTGGAGATCTTGAATTAACATTTATAGCAAATTAGCCTTTAAGGCATATTCATATATATCCTCATAATTTATTCACCATATCTCAAATAAGAAGACAAATTAAATAGGGTGACATTATCAAAGGATGTTGTGTGCTCCTTCAGTTAGAGGATAAATCTAATGTGACGAGCAAAGTATGTTGAAATGTTGACCTTTATTATAGAGTTGACTTTATCAGAGTGTTGACTATACTGTCAATTTGTAAACAAATATTATCAGATGCAGAATCATCAAAGTGGGTTGGTATTAAAGAAATCAATAGAAGCACTTTCAGAGTGCATTTATTAGGGTCAAACACAAGTTCAATAGAGTCTTTAGAGTCAATGTGAACTTATTTAGTAGTTTTTCTACATTTATTCATCAAAGAATCTAGCTTTACCAGAACATTGAATTTATTGAATTTATCAGATGCTTCACTTAGAGATGTCTTCTTTTGATCTTTGAGTCACATCATCAACAAATGTCTTTAGTCAGAGGTAGATGATTATCGTAGCGTTCTTTTTCTTTGTCTTTAGAGGATAAATCATTGACTTGTATTTCCTTTGTCTTTTAAAGCTTTGACTCAAATCGTAGATTATTAAATTTTTATTGCAATATTTTTTATCATTATATTATGACTTGCTCTATTAGTAAACATAATATTGTTTATTATATGATAATATTATTTGTGTTATAAACACTTAAATTATTATCTTTAACTTACTCATAATGTATATTACCTTTCATAATGTCTATTACCTTGATAGTCATTAATATACTTCTTCATCTTCTAAGTTAACATGCACACTTAGCATCAACCATTAGGGGATAATTATTCTTATTTGTTTGTTACCATCAAAGTATCAATTAGAAGATTGTAGTTAAAACTATTTTTGAAATAACATTTTCAGCTAGTGATTTGTTTGGTGGAATGTTATCCTCCTTTTATCTTTGAGAAGTTTATTAGAAATATGATTCATCTTTCTAATTTTAGATTTTCTTGATGTGTTTGGGTTTGGTTGTTGCCCTATTCCTTTTCTTTGTACTTTGCTTGTCATTTTAATTAATAGGCTTAACTGCAGTTTTAGTTACTCTTTTTTTATCAATTCCCGAAATTGGTCTCTTTATTTTAAAATCGATAGTTTTGGTCTATCTCTCATATTTTTGAACTAAAAGAAAGAACATTTGACGTATTTTAAATAATGTAAAATACAATTTCATGATATAGAACCATCTAAATGTATTAATTATTCATATTTTATTAATTAAATTATAAATATGATAAATTTATGAACTTGAAAATTATGTTTTTACATTATTTTATAATGATGTTATGGGTGTTAATCATTTTAAATTATTGTATCATATGACCGGTTATTTAAAGCATGTCACATCATTATTTTTTTATTAAAAAATTATAAAAAAACTATTAAAATTATCGACTTTTAAAATAGGAGATCAATTTCGTGAATCGATAAAAATAAAAGATCTCAATAAACCTTATTAATAATATATAGTGTTCTAAAAGATCGTTAGAATTGGCAATGCAAACTTAGTTGAGATGGCTTACGTTAGTGATTCCCTGTATACTTTTTCTTTACTTAAAAAAATGTAAGGATATGAAGAGAGAGAACCTCATATGAAGAGGAAGTTGTGGAAATAAGTGTGGCATTCTCAAATGCTTAGGAAGTGTGGTCATGAAGAAAAGATCAGCCCAATCAAGCTTCTGTTCTTCACTCACAACAAATGCTTGTCCAAATCCCTCCATATTTTGGCTACTTTGCCAAAACTTTTTCTTTTCTGACATTGGAAGGTTGAAAAGATCTTCAATCTCTAACTTTACTTTCTCCACCAAACAAGAATTAACACCGTGATTTACTAGCTACAACAACACAAATTAACAATAATTAAATCAAGTGTTAACCAAATCTCTAAATTTGATGTCCAAATAATACTACTCTGCTTTTAATTAAGAAATTGAAGGATACTTTATTCATTAAACTTTTACCACTGAGTTAACATCTTATGGACGATTTATCTAAAGAGATGAAACATACTTGGAAGAATCCCCAGTCTTTGCAAGCAAGGTGAAGCTTAGCCAATTCTGAACTCCCAAATTCTAAAGAAAGCAAGTTGTTCATATCAATAACTGGAATTTCAAGGATACTATGAACAGCTTCAGTGATGACCAAATCTTGATGTTGAGACTGAATATATCTTGCTGGAACTGTTGAAATATTGTCCTTAGCCAACTCTTGAACTGATGGTACAAGAAGAGAAGTTCCAGATGGGTTCTTTATCCCTTCCATGGTTCTACTCTCTATCTTAATTTGTTTTCACTTAACAAGTCCCAAAAATTATGACTAAATTCATCAATGCATGAATCAGAAGGGACCACTATATATCTTTTTGTTTAATCTTAATTTACTATGATGAAATCAAATAGTAGAGAATCAATTGATACAAATTTAACTTTTGACTGGAATAATTTTTAATTAGGGTTTATTTACTTTTCATCTAAACACAATAAAAGGATTTTATTCTCTTGAAAATCAAAAAGTTAAAAACAAAAGCAAAAATCAAATGGTAGGACTCTAACCGTTAATAAATATTCTTTTTATGTTCTATAAATTCAATCCTTTGAGACACGTTAGATATTAAATAAGAATATTTTTTTCGATCAAAATTCAGATTTTTCACGTGAAACCCGTATATGAATTGGACAGCTCACTAAAGCAATTATTTAGGAGACTTAACGTGATTAGCGGATAGCTTCAAATTATCATGTATCTTTCCATCTCGTAACGAAACGTGTAAATATTGTTTGGTTCAGCTAAAACTGAATAGATGGTAAACAGGAAAATGGAAAGTGTATTGAAATGGGGACTTTCTCCATTTGGTTGCATTTCACTACCTCCGTCTGTATATATAAAATTAAATAATTATAATTAAGAACATTGATTAATGTAACATTAAATTTAATTGTAATTTGAATTATTTTAATAATTTATTTAAAAAGAGAGAGTTAGTTTATGGTTTTATTATAATATTTATGACAAATTACAGAAAAAGGATATAATATAATTGAATTTGATTGTTATGTACTATTAATGTAAAAAAATTACATTGTCATACATCACAATAGGAATGATTTTTGACATAGTTTTGATAAAATTTAAATATATCTAATGATTTAAGGATTGTGATTGACAGTGTAAAAAAAATTTACACTAATAGGGTGTATAAATTAAATTTAATATAATTATAGGTAAATTAATAAAAATAATAATTAATAGAGTTAAAAAAATGAAAGAAATTTTATAAAAAGGTAGTAATTTGGTGGATCCCGTTTAGGTGTGGGAATATGTTGGACTGACTAACAATGACTTACAGTCTAACCTACATCAGATTTAGGTCAGACTATATTTTTCTTTTAAACAATACCAAAACTTCCGAAAAAGTTTATTTAGTTAAAAAGTTCATGCAACATGTCACATAATAAATTTTTTAATAGACTGACCTATTAAAATAAATATATATATATATATATTAGTTTTTTTTACTATAAATATTATTTTAAAGTTTGATTTTTTTTTGTTAGATATTCAATACTTAGTAATTTACGCATATTAATTTTATTTATTTTTTTACATATTTAAATGTACTATTATAAAATAGAATTGAAATAGGATGTGTACAAAATCATATTGTTCAAAATGTCATGTTAAATATCAAAATAAAATTTAATTTCGTTGACATATTAACTTCTTAATCTATTTAAAGATATGTGTGATTATTAATTTCAAAATGCTAAAATAAAATAGGTTTTTAAGTAGACTAACATGTCATACCACACTTTTATCAAGGTCAGACATAGATCTAAAAAGTAAATCTATGACAGACTAAAAGTCAGACTTAGGTCTTACATTTTTTGAAAGGATAAGTTCAACTCTTGCGAAGTTTAGCTCAGTCTAACATATTCTCACTCTAATATTCGTTTCTTAAAAATATTCTAATGTGATTTAGGAAGAAAGCAAATAATCCTCTAATTTAATAAAATGTATGTAAAATCCTTATATTTCAAGATTTGTTTTACCGCACACTCAGTTTTTGTTATTTTTGAGTTTCGAAAAACTTTTAAATATAGCATGAGTCAAATGGCTTCCACTCATAATATGGTACTTTGACCACTCGAAAGAAAATAAGAAGTGAGAAGTAGAGAAAAGCCTCAAATGCAGAGAGATTTTGGTGTGTTTTTCCAACTGAGGAGAACTCTCTATTTATAGAGGAAATCCGCAACTAGATCAGAGAAAACCAAGCGATCCATCAGAACGTGTGCTCCAAGTTTTTGATCACAGAAACGTATGCTCCAAGCTGTTTGACTACAAATAATTGCACTCCAAGCTTATCTAGGTTTTTGAATGGGCACACAGATGCACGAATTTAGGAAGGAAAACTAGATCAGATGTTGAATGTTAACTAAGTGGAGGGTAATTATGTAATTAATGTATTAATAAGATATAAAAATACAAGCATTCGTTTAATATTAAATAAATAAATAATTTTTTAATTTTTCATACACTAAAAAATAATACACCACTTAGCCCAAGTTCGACTCAGTCAAACGGACGGCAACAACAACGCGCGTGTGTGGTGGTCAATTTTGCATGTATTTTTCCTCCTTTACAAAATTAGAGTACCCTTTAGGGCACTACTAGTGTGTGATATCCCTCCTATGTGACACATGCATCCTTATTTTTCAATTCACAACAACACTAACTCTCATGTTCAAAGATAACACAAGTTGAGTTGTATTTTTTTATTATCTCATAGAGATATATTTTGTTTTTAGACTTAGGAACTCTATTCAAAACATAGCAAATAGTCAAAATAATTTCCCCCGACTAGTGAGATGTAGCACCAAAGTTAAGTATAATAACCACAACTAGTTCAGTAAGAATTTTATTCTCTCTTTTAGATTAACTATTCATTTCAGGTGAATATGATGCAGTAGTTTCATGTATAATTCCTTGTGTTTTATAAAACTCGTTAAATAAAATGGAATCATACTTTGTTCCTCTATCACTACAAAACCTCTTAATCTTTTTACTAAATTGATTTTCTATTTCAATTACAATGATCTTAAACATGTAAAATGCTTACTTTTATTTTTCAATAGATATACAAAAGTATAATAAGAGAAATCGTCAATAAAAGTGATAGAGGTCAACTCTTATATCAGAGTTTATTAAGTCTAAAGGTTCAAATTCTCTAACTACTGATTTATGTCAACTCTTAGTTATTTTAACTAGACTGCAAAAATCACATTTTTCAAAATCCTTTAAAGATAACTTTGGAATTAAGCCTAAGTTACTTAAGTTTGAAATCAAACGTTTGTTCTTATGACATAATCTAACATATCAAATATTAAAATCACACAACATGTAAGCAAAAGGAAATATTTTATTGATTTCAACATTTAATTTAAACATGCCATTAGTGAAGTTTCCTTTCTCAATAAAAATACCATTTTTAAAAATGGTGTATAAATTTTCCCCTATACGTGAATATTAGTTCCGCATCTCCAATAACAGCAACATTAGTGGTGTGGAAATCTCCCAACAACACTTTCTTATCTTCAACGGCAATGTATATTTTAAACATAGCATGATCATAATAGACATGGCGCAAGGCGCCAATGTCTATCTGCCATCCATTTGATCCACCAAGAAAGTTGATCTCAGTTATCTATCAATGAATTTCTCTTCTTTCAAGTTAGCCTGTTGAGCATGGTCTAGCTTGTTCCTACACTTGCATGCCATATGACCCTCTTTCCCACAATGAAAACAGAAAAAATGTGGGACATGGTCATTTCTAGGAGGTGGTTGCTTCCTTATAATTGAGACCTTAGGAGGTTCCCATTCTTGTTCTTGTTCTTTAAAGTGTGATTTTGATTCTTAAGTTGTTTATCGTTTGGCTTCAGAACTACTTCGATGAGTTTATTTTTCTTGTTATTTGCAACAAGAAGAACTTCATCTTTCTGGTCTTGCTTATGGGATTCCTCCTCAATTCTAAGGCGACTTATCAGACTTACTAGAGATAATATTTTTTGTTTTATGTCTGGGAGAATTTTAAAAATATTTCCATGTATGGGGCAATTTTTTTAGTAATAATAGCAATTTGAAATTGTTCAATTAGGGACATACCATCAAAGATGACCTCGTGAGCAATTTTATAGATTTCATGAGACTGAGCTTCCACTTATTTGTCATATATCATCTGATATTTGAGGTAGTGGCTGACATCATACTTTTTGTCTTTAGCTTCCTCGGTATCATATTTCTTCTTTAGAACATCTCATACCTATTTTTCCGTATTGTTGTTGGTACTGTAGTAATCATACAGATCATCAGCAAGTCCATTCAGAATATAATTCTTACATAAGTAATCATTATTTTCCCATTGGATTAATTCAACAGTTTTCTTATCATTTTCTGTTTGTTCAGTTGTTTCTAGAACAACAAGAATGTCATCTTTAGAATGTTGGCAACCTTTTTCATGACTAAGAAAAATAATATCTTTTGTTTTCACCGTTTAAAGTGACATCTCTTAAACTGAAATGGTTTGTTGAAATCAGAAGTAGAAGAACCTATCTCAGTAATTTCGTCGATAGACATGGAAGAAGGAAACGACTTAAAGTTGTTATTTTTAAGTTTAGAAAAACTTGTAAATCTATCAAGTGAGAAAGAAGTTCTATTGCATCCTAGAAAATCTTTCTAGAATTACACGCTCAATATGGTAGTTAGGTGGTTGTCACTCGTAATTTGGTACTATGACCACTCAAAAGAAAAAGCAGTGAGAAAGGAAGGGGGAGAAGTAGAGAAAAGCCTCAAATGTGGAGAGCTTTTGGTATCATTTTTCAACTAAGGAGAACCCTCTATTTATAGAGAAAATTTGCAATTGGATTAAAGAAAACAAAGCGATCCATCAGAACTTGCGCTCCAAGATTTTTACCACAAAAACGTGCACTTCAAACTGTTTGACCACAAAAAAGTGTGCTCCAAACTTCCATAGGTTTTTGACTGGGCACACAGATGCACGAATTTAGGAAGCAAGAGTGGATCAGATGTTGAAATTGACTCGGATTGAGGGTAATTACGTAATTAACGTATCAATAAGAGATAAAATCGCAAGGATTTATTTTGGCATGTGTTCTTCCTCCTTAGGGAACACCTCAAGTTCTATACCTCCATCTTATAAACACTAGTAGTGTGTGATATTCATCCTAAGTGAGACTTTCTTATTTTTCAATTCACAACAACACTATCTCTCATTAATGTTATTATTTTCAACAATATTCCATTAATATCATCATCATTTTCAACAGTTTTTTGTACAGTCACTTCTTTTATTTATCTATTAAGTGGTTTTCTTCGATTTTAATTGTTTAGCACTTTATATGTATCAAATCCAAATTTATATTAAATATGCAATCATCTTTTTAAATTTTAAATTTTTTAGACCAAGCAATCATCTTTTTATTACTACTTATAAATTTTATATATATATATATTTCCTTTTGTTATAAACTCCGTTTATATCATTCTATAGATTTTTTTTTTTTCACTTTCATTCATTTCAAAAATTTAAAATATCTCTCCCATTTTTCAATTTTTTTTCTTTCTTTCATCGGATATTTTTCTCTCCCATTTTGTATTGTCGTCCAATCAAAACAGTAAGTTGCTGATTGTGACTTGTGTTGGTGTGAGTATGTGAGCATAGTTTAGTTCCATCTTGTGTTGATAGAAAAAAGAATTTGTTGCCTAACACTACACTTTAGAGCTTTCACAACAATAATGTACCACTATATATTATTTAGGCTAGTGACACTTAAAATAAGTTGATACGACAAAAATAAAATAATTGCAAATTTGTAGGAATAAAAATTAAATGAAAGTATATATATTTGGTTCATGTAAGTTTGTATTTTTTTTTCTTTTCTTTTCTTTTTGTTTATATAAGTATACTTTTTTTTTCTCTTCTTTTTAAACAGTTAATAAATAATTTTAAAATAAGATTAAGCTCACAAAGTTAAATTGAATATAAAAAAATTACACGGATGAAAACTAAAATAAATATCAATTTATAGAGACCAAATATATATGTAAGTTTTTTGTTTATATTCTATATTACCTAGTTATGCTTTAAAGGTGATATTTCCGAATAACAAATATTATTGAAAAAGTAAAAAGTATATTTAGATTGCTCTTCAACCATCAAATATTAGAATAAAGTTAGAATATCATGTCATTCTCAAAGTCATATTTAGTATTATTGAATTTTATTTATAACAATTAATTGATTTAATATCTAACTCCAAAAACTATTTTTGTTTCTTGTTATTGTAAAAGCTTTCCTCGTCATATTTAGTATTGCAAGAGTTGTCTTATTGCGCTGAATAAGTTGTCTTTAAAAAAATTACTACTTTATATTTTCTATTACAAAACTCTTTTTAAAATTATTAAATTAGTTTAAAAGTTACATTTTTTTCTTAATTATTACCATTGGTTCCATTTTAGTGTAAACAAAAATCATTAAAATTAATATACTCATTAATTATTTTAATTTTTTAATTATATATATTAAAAATTGTGAGATATTAAATATCCATTAATAATATTAAAAATATAAATATTTTAAATAAATATATAAAATTAATTTAAACAATAAATAACATTAAAAGTCTTTTTATATATAAAATATAAAAAATTTAAAATCATCTTATATTTAAGATACGAGGGAGTCATATATAATACAAGTAGCAAAAATAAAATGTGACTTAAATTTTAAAATATAATTATAAAATGAGATGCATGACATTAATTTGTTTTTTTTTCTTCAATATGAAGTCATAAATTGTATTGATTTTAAATAAGCAATTTCTTCCTGCTTGGAGTTCCAGCAAGCACCAACCACTCAGAACTTATCATCAAAACTCATGTTTGGTTTAAGTGTATGAGAGATTAGTTTTCCATTGTCTATGAATTGGTTAAAAGTTTGATATATAAAAAAGGTTATTCACATATATCCACTATTTTAAAGCTTTGGGTGGAGATATAATATCAACGTATCTAGTAGTCTACAACAATACTCACTTATGTTGTAGTTTTCCTACCATGGATTCTCCAACAACTTTTTTAAAAAAGTTTTGTAATAGATGATTAAATATGGAAGAAAACTTTTGAATATACATCATTTGATTGATTGAATATCAAATAACAAGATGAACGGTCATAACTAACGAACCAAATCTATCAATAACTAACTAGATTAACTAACTATAGTTATAACTAACTAGATTATAAACTAAAGTCATATATGCAGTTGAATTCCTAAGTGATGGCTGATTTAGAGGATAAGTTATCCTTTGAATATAATATTTTGAATTGTGATGATCTCTTGATAGCAAAATAAATATCAACGAAAGTTTAAAACAAAATTTTTTTAGAATATGGAAGACAAATAGACTAAATTGATTGAAAATGTTCAATTTCATAATCTAATTTATCATTTTCTAAATTTAGAGACTAAATTGTACGAATTATACAATTTGACGATCATAATTGTGATTCACTTAATAGTTGAAAATAAAATTACATGTCTTTTGTTTTTTTTCTTTGTTCAAAAATCAACCAAATGTTTATTTGTGTCTGAGTTTATGGAACAGAGGTTACATTAGTAGTTTCTAAAGAATTTGAGCATTGGTAAAGTACAATGGGAGCTTCTACTTGCATCTTCATTTGATTAAACTTCAGTGCTAATATAGGCTTTGATAACATCACATAGGTGCTTAAATTCTGTATTTCATTTCTATGTTCTTCAGCCATATGGTTACTGCCTCCATAGTCTTGTAAAGATTGATTGTCTTTGCCATCAACATTTGTTAAAGAGAATGCTTCTGAAACCTTCAAAGGCTTCACTGCTTGCACCCTATTTTATTGTGTCAAATAGCACATTATGTGAAAAGTATTATATGCAAACAAATAATAACAATATTGAAATAGTTTTAAATTGTACTTCCAATCATAACGGTGGATGTGCCTATGAGTTGTAAATTGTGGTTACATTGCGATCTTTAATGTTGTAGAGAATCAACCACAATGCAATTTAAAACTACTATTTATTTTTATTTATTTGAGAATTTTAAATAGGAACTAAACCTGCATTCAATCTGACAAGTGTACTTCAGAAGGTTGGGATTAAACTCTGTACCACCACTGCAATTTTGAAAGAAAAAAAAATGATTATTATGATGGAAAATTGAAGACATTTGTAACAGAATGAGTCAATGAAATGATTTACCTAAAACTTGGAAGTGACATTTTAATTGTTGGCCCTATCCAACGGTCAATCTTCAAAGAAGGCACTGCTATCAACATGCTTGTAATCAGTGAAACCTTATGTCAATTACAATTAAAAGGCAAACTACATGAATAAAACACAGTGAAAAACTATTTTATGATGCATAATTGTTCCTTCCCTAACACGTCATTGAAAAAATTGGCTAGAATTAAAAATAGGCTTAAATACATGTTTTAATTGTGTCATTCACCATTTTGGTATAACATATCTAAATCTATGATTTTGTTTTCCAATTTTCAAAATATGTTACATTTTTCAACTTATACATTTAGCGTCGAATTTTGATGATTTAACGAGTGTGTGCTTATATGGCATGTTAGAATATAGAGTAATGGATATTATAGTAGTTAAGAGTTAGTTAATAGAAGTTAGTTACTAATACTTAATTAGTTGGTTATGAGGTTGTTAGACTTATTGCGTATAAATAGGGAATTATGTATTTCATGGAGATATTATTAAATATTGTAAATGATCGTTGAATAGAGCAGAGACTATAAATTCTATGGAAGAGATATTTCTCACCTAATTCTTAACAAAAGTGTTCTTTCTTAGAAATCTAGCATCATGAAATGAGTTATAAATGAGTTGTTTTGTTAAGTGAAAATTCACCTAGAGAAAAACAGGGTCTTGGTGACATTGTCAAATGAGCTTATACATAAGTATCTAATTTGTTACTATTCACAAAATGAACCAAACCAAAAGAGGCAATATATCCTCCAAATAAAATTAATTTGACTCACCAGCACTTGTGAGACTTATATTACAAGTATCTGTTGCACCAAGAGATTTGATTTCGGTTACTTCAACATTCAGCTGATCATTCTGATTGAAGAACTCAGAACCAATTCCAATCATATTTAAAAATTCACCCCTGCCCCTTGATTGTCTTGAGACTGCCCTACTTGTCTGCTTCAACAATAAAAATTCAGTCATTTTTGTGTATTATATTTTTGTATATATATACATATTAATTAATGTAGTATAATTTTTTTCATATTTTTATCTAAAAGATATTCAAGAGGCACACTACTAATAAAATACATATTTTTATTTAATAGTCAAATACACATTATTCTGTTAACTATTCGACGAACAACGTGTAATGTTTTAACAAATTGATTAATGATAAACATTTGTTTTGTATATTGTTTATATAGTAAATTATAATTAGTGTGGTAAAAAAAATTTCAACATTTTATCAACTATGTGAATATTGAGTACTTCAAAGAGTGAACTGAAATAAAGCACTTGGTAAAGAAAATACCTTGGAAAACTTAGCCACCTGACTTGGAAGCCCCACTTCCTATAGAAGAAGTGTTAGTTAGTTACAACACATGACAAAGTAGTAATAACACCAAGCACAACAGTTTGGTTTCAAATATGGTGATTGACCTATAATGAAGAGAACAGGATTTCAATTAAGTGAAATGTTTTTCAAACAAATGATAAATATATTTAACATATTCAATTAATACACGATGGAACATCATCATTGGATTTAAAAAGAAAACATATAGAGTAAAATTTTATATTCTTACTATAAAATAATACAAAATTAAACAAAAATTTATAATGGTTGTTTGATCCAGAAATTTTATAATTCTACCTTTCTTCCGTGAGAACAGGCTTCATAGTTGTTCACGTACACAGTCGTTGCCCATCTTTTGACAAGAAAAATAAATAGATATAAGTCGCCAAAACTAACCTCTTAAATCAAATAAATATTTCATTTGTATATTTCAACAATATAAATTTTTTTTATTCATGTATTTAATTAAATTAGACTATAATATTACTTTTTTTTAATTTAGTTTTTAAAATATTTTTGTGTGATATGATGAATTGTATGTATATAAAAGTTGTATATCATCTATATATAAAAATAAATTGCATCAAATAATTTAATAAAAAAACAAAATTCGTCAAATAACCTTTGAGTAAAAAGTAATCAAATAATGTCGACTTTGGCTATCAACTTCATAAATATATTAATTGTATAACCTTCTTTAACGGTTTTCTTCTTCATTGGCTATCAACTCTATAAATATATTTGTATAACCTTTATTAACGGTTTTCTTTGTTGTTTTACTTAAATATTACTCTAGTGATTTGGATTTTCACACCAAAAAGTATTATGAAGGAACTTGAGGACTAGATCTTTACTATAATTAATTTCTTTTTTTTAATGAACAATATTAAAATAGTTGGTCAATTTGGCTCATGTGTCGGGTTAGTCTCTTTTTCTTTTTCCTTGCATCCAACCTCAATTTCACCAACTAGCGAGTCAATCAACTTGTGCACCAGTCAACCAGTCACCCAACTTGTTCCACCCGTCAGTCAATCAGCTAGCCAGTCAGCCAACTTGTTCACTAGTCTTTTGGTCAGCCAGCTAGCTTGTTCACTAGTCTATCGGGCAGCCAACTCTATAGCCAACCAGCTTGTTCACTACTCTACCAGTCAGCCTACGCATCAATATGTCAGTTAGCCAGCAAGCTCCACCAGCCCATCAGCCTCACAGTCAGCTTGATAGTTACTTGTCAATCAAGCTAATTGTGAGCTTGTAATGGCTTATAGGATACTTGTCATGGACTGCGATTAGTTAGTTATTTCAGTTATGGTTGTTACACAACATCCTATTTCTTTTCTCCCATTGTATATAAAAAGATTGAGATACTACATTGCAATTGCAACTTTCTATATTTCTTTTTCAATATTCGAGGAATTATTCAGTAAAATAATGTCATCTTGTTTCATAATATGGTGTCATTGAGCCAAGTTTGAGGACCTTAATCATCTTCAACCATAGCAAGAACAAATAACAACAATAAAAACAACAACAATGTCAATCTTGATCCTGCACAAAACACCAACGGTCCATATTAAATTCATCCAAGTGAAGGTTCTTCTTTTATCACCATTACTCGAGTTCTTAATGAAATCAATTATAATTCTTGTACTTGTTCAATGACCAGAGCAATGGTGAAAAAGATTAAAATGGATTTTCTTGATGGATATTTGTCCATGCCAAGTGATTTTAAGCCAGTTCACAAGTACCGGTTGCGATGCAACAATTTGGTTCTTCAATGGATCATCAATTCAGTTTCACCATCAATAGCTCATAGTCTTGCCTTCAAAGATAGTGCCAACAAAACTTGGATTGATTTAAAAGAAAGATTTTCATAATGGGGTCTAATAAGAGTTTCAGAGTTGCAAAAGAAAATTCACTCAATACTCTGATAATTTCCGCCCTATACCACCATGTAATTGTGCCTCCACAACCTATGTCGAAAAAGATACGGTGATCATTTTATTAACTAGCTTAAATGAAAGTTTTTTGTTGTTAAAACTTAAATGTTGCTCATGGAGCCTCTATTAAATACCAATATAGTCATCTCTTTAGTTCTCCAACAAGAAAGACATAATGGAGAGTCTAATGATAATACGAAATCTCAGACTTTTATTATTGTTGCTAAAACAAAGAAAGGTTCTTGGAAACGAAAGGGAAATTCCATGACCTACATTCTTTGTGGTAAACTTCTCATATTGTTGACATTTATTACAAAAAGCATGAATTTTCACCTAATTTCAAATTCAAAAAAGGAGTTCTATCAATAATGTGTATGGTGAACAGGAAATCACCAAGAATGAGGAAAATTATTATTATGGCTGCCAACAAGGTCCATTCACTCAAGACTAGATCCTAAATTCTAAACCTGATACAACAGGCTAATTTGTGGACTAACCATGCAGCAAATCCATTAACTACCTTTTCCCAGGTTGGTTTAACCATAGTTGACAAGTCTACAAATAAACATTCCTTAATTGTTATCAATAATTATCACAAATATATGGTTTGGATTATACATTATGGTCATGTGTGTAATAATTTTAATGTCTTCACTAAGTTTGTCATAATTAAACCAATTAATATTAAATTGCCTAATGGGAAGCTTTCAGAAGGGACATTGCCTTAAAATTTATTAATTCAAATTTGTATTTCAATATGGGTATTTTACATCAAACCACCTGCCTAGAGGATTTTTTTTCAATCTGATCCACCTAAGACTTTTTGGATCAATGTTGTTAACCATGTTATTCATATTATTGACAAGATTATTACTTTTTTGCTTAGAATGAAGCCATCTTATCGATGTTTGTATAACACTAACCATGATTTGAACAATTTTAAGGTTTCTGGATGGCTTTGTTATGCATCCAATCTTACTTCTCACATATCTAAGTTTGATAGTTGTGTCAAGAAATGTGTATTCTTGGGATATAAGGCATGTACAAAGGGTTACTAGCTTTATGATATCCAATACTAAAATTGTTTCTAGGAAAATGATGTTTATCATTCCTTATAGTCCAAGCAAT
Organism: Cicer judaicum; assembly: GCA_037974835.1. NCBI lineage: Eukaryota > Viridiplantae > Streptophyta > Magnoliopsida > Fabales > Fabaceae > Cicer > Cicer judaicum. The sequence continues at coordinate 9,591,979 of JBBPBS010001143.1, read as the reverse complement.
TCAAATTTAAAGAATTAAGTATGCATTCCTGTTAATGCAAGTGAACCTACTATTATTGAACAACATAAAGCTCATTTTGATTGTGATTTGGAAGGGGAACATACCCAAACTCACAATCTGATGAACCTAAGCAAGGTGATGATTCCATTGCTCAGCAAGACTAAGATAATAATGATAATCAGTGCATAAGAAGATCAGGACAAAAAAGATACCAACCAACATATCTAACATATTATGAGTGTTAAATCACAAGTCAATCAACAATCAAACTAGGTACACCTTATCCTATTTGTAATTATGTTTCTTATGTTAATTTATATCCTTCTCACAAGGAATTCTCTCTATCTATTTTGAATGAAACAAAACCAACGAATTATGAAGAGGCAAGTAAACATCCATACTAGAATAAAGCCATGGAAGATGAATTAAAGGCTCTGGAAACTAACAACACATCGAAAATTGTAGACATGTCCCTTGGAGTCAAACCATTAGGAAGCAGGTAGATTTACAAACTAAAAAAAATCATGATGGGACTATAGACAGATACAAAGCAAGGGTTGCGATGAAAGAATATAATCAAAGAGAAGGACTGGACTATCTTGACACTTTCAGCCCAATCACTAAAATGACAACCATCAGAGTCCTGTTGGTCGTGGCATCCATTTCTCACTAGCATCTTCACCAACATGACATCAACAATACCTTTATACATGGAGACCTACAAGAGGATGTCTACATGAGGTTACCATATGGAATTATTGGGAACAGAACAAACCAAGTGTGTAAGCTGATCAAATATTTGTATGGCTTAAAGCAAGCTAGCAAACAGTGACATGAGAAGTTGCTCTTTACATTACTGAGTTATGGTTTTCAACAGGCACCATCAGATCATTCCATTTTCATCAAACATGACTCAAATACTTTCACAGCTTTGGCTATTTATGTGGATGATGTAATCTTAGTTGGGAACATTTTAAATGAGTTTCAACAAATCAAGGACCGATTGCATTAGCTTTTTGGCGTTGAGGATTTTGGATCCTTGATGTTTTTCCTTGAGTTAGAAATGGCATAATCAAATAGTGGTATCTTCTTTTGCCAACGGATGCTTCTCTAAGATTACAACAACAAGGTGGAATGCCCAATGTTGATTTTACTGAATACATGAGACTTATTGGTAAACTAATATACTTGACAACTACAAGACCTAACATTACCTTTGTTGTCCAACTACTCAGCCAGTACATGACAAGTCTTAGTCAAACACATTATCAAGCAGCAATTAGGGACCTCAAATATTTAAAGAAGGCATCCAGGAAGGGTCCTTATTAACCTAGAAATTCAGAGGTTAAACTCACTAGATTTACATATGCAAATTGGGCCACATGCAAAGATTCTAGGAGATCTATTTCAAGATATTGTTTCTTTCTTGGATATTCTCTCATCACTACAAGAAAACATGAATTTTGTGAGGGCCAAAAGCCCTCACAAAGGGAGAAAAACAGCCAGAAAGGTGGATTTTGTGAGGGCTTTTGGCAGCCACTAAGAAGCTGGTCACAAAATTTTGTGAGGGCTTTTGCAGTCACAAAGGGCCTGAAACAGATTGGCATTTGTGAGGGCTTTTGCAGCCACAAAAGACAGGTATTTGTGAGGGCTTTTGCAACCACAAAAGTCTCCCTTTGTGAGGGCATAGGCCGCCACAAAGGACAGACTGAATTTGCCTGGTTGGACCTTTGTGAAGGCTTTTGGCCGCCACAAAGGGATGCTGAATTTGTTGACTGAACATTTGTGAGGGCTTTTGGCCGCCACAAAGGACTTGATGAATTTGCTGATTGAACCTTAGTGAGGGCTTTTGGCCGCCACAAATGCTAACGTAATTAAAAAATAATAAATTAATTTTTAAATTCAAAATTGATAGTTTATTGTAATATTATATATAATAAATTAATATAATTATAATTATTAAAATTATAATTATTAAAATTATAATTATTAAAATTATAATTATAATTAAATTAAAATTAAAATTAAATTTAAATTATAATGTAATTATAAATTAAATTTAATATATAATAAACTAATCTTAATATAATTAAAAATTTAAAATAAAATATTTAAATCAAAAATAAAGATTAATAATTAAATTGAAGATTAATTTAAATAATAAAATATGAATAATAAAATATTTAAATTAATAAAAAAAAAATATTTAAATTATTAATAACAAAATATTTAAATTAATAATTATAATTATAATTAAACATTAATTTAAATTAATGTAAATTATAAATAAATTATAATTAAAATTAAAATTTATACTTACCAAATTTAAATGAAGCTTAAGAGTAATTTTGTGTAGAGAGAAAGAGGATAGAATAGTTAGAATGAGGTTTTAAAGAGAAGTTGGATGTGAAAAAATGAAGGAGGAGAGGAGAAAAATATATATAGTGTTACCTTGAGCATTTGTGGCGGGCAAAGCAGCCACAAAGTCCACGTAGGTTTAAAATTTTGTGGCGGCCTTTGCAGCCACAAAGTCCAGGTGTGCATTCCTTTGTGGTGGTCTTTGCAGCCACAAATGCCACTGGTCACGTTAGTCCTTTGTGACGGATTTGGCCCTCACAAATTGATTTTTTGTGGCTGTAAAAGCCCTCACAAAATCCTTAAATATTTAACTGGATTTTGTGGCTGCCTAAGCCCTTACAAAATCACAATGTGAGGGCTTTTTCAGCCACAAATAAAAACCAATTTCAATTTTGGCATTTGTGAGGGCTTTTTCGGTCACTAATTTGTGAGGATTTTATTCGGTCACAAAATATTTATAAAGTTGGCCACAAAATGGTGTTTTTCTTGTAATGCATTAGTTGGAAATCCAAGAAGGCATCTTCAAAGGCAGAATACAGATCTTTAGCGTCAATAACTTTTGATTTACAATGTCTAGTTTACCTCTTTAGTGACCTCCATATTAGTTTCAAGCATACACCTTTGTTGTGTTGTGACAACTGGAGTGCTTTCCACATCGCAGTTAATTCGTTCTTTCATTAAAGAACCAAACATTTGGAAATAGATTGCCATATTGTGAGAGAAACGTCTCAAGTTGCCTTCCCTAAATTAATGCATATCTTCAGTTACAATCAAACTATTGGCCTCTTCACCAAGAGGTTGTTGCCAAAGTACTTCAACAATCTTGTTTCTAATCTTGGATTAGTTTAAATATATCAAGTTCCAGCTTATGATGAGGTATTATAATAGCTTATTTATTTGACTCATGTGCTATGTCAGTCTCTTTCTCTTTTTCCTTGCAATCAGCCTTAGTTTCACCAACTAGTCAATCAGTTTCTCAGCCAACTGGCTCCACCTATTTGTTAGTCAGCTTGTTTACTAGTCTGTTAGTGATTCAACCTACGCATAACTCTGTTAGCCAGCCAACTAGCGCCACCAATTTGTCAGCCTCACAATTAGCTTGGTAGTTACTTGTCAGTCAAGCTAATTGTGAGCTTGTAATGGCTTATAGGATACTTGTCCTAGGTTATTATTAGTTAGTTATTTTTGTTATTTCAATTATAGTTATTACACAACATCATATCTTTTCTCTCCCATTATATGTAAAGAGTCTGAGATGCTACATTGCAATTATAACTTTCTATATTTTTTTTAGTATACGATGAATTATTCAGTACAATAGTTTCATCTTGTTTCATAATAAACTATTTTCTCCATCTCATAATGAGTGACCTTTAATATTTTTACACACATAATAAAAAATGCAATAATTAGAAGAAAGAAATAAGTCATTTTAGTAAACTATTGATCATTGTCATCAATGCAAATTATAATAATATTTTAAAAGTTTTACATATAATAGTTATTGAAAGATAATATATGAAAAAATTAATTAAAATTACATTGAAAATTATAAATAATATTCATTTTAAAATAATTAATTTTGTTCAAGTAACATTCATCATAAAACGGATGAATTAATTGTTAACGTTTGTTTATAAATAATATTTTTAAAAGTAAAATTAAAAAATTAACTCATGATGAGACTCAAAATTGAGTACTAAAACACAAATTTTAAAACGTAAAATAGAAAACCGCTTCGAACGATATTTCTAAATTCAATAATTTTCTTTAGTCGACTACGATGTCTTTTTCTCTTGCCGACATAAATTCAATCATTTTAACTCATTATTATAAATAAAGGTCTTGTCAACAAAGTGTTTTAAGGATATATATATTAAGCAATATAAAAATAAAAATTGACTTTAAATTAGTTATTTTTAAATTATTAAGAAATTAAATACAAAAATTTCAAAATAGATCTTCTATACTTAGTTCTTTAATATATCTTTTTAAACTTTTGTTATGAATCCGATTCACAACCAAATCAGCAGTGCCAAAAAATAAATTGGAATAGTAGCTACGGTACTTGAACAATGTAAAGTTAGTAAAGCATTGGAACTTGAAAAGGATAAGATTTGTTATCCACTATGTAGTCTTTGTGGACGTTATCCAATTCATCAATCCAAACCCATTTTGATTGGGCAAGTAATTGGCAATAATAATAATAATAATAATAACAATAAAAATAAAAATGAAAAGCAATAAAACATACGCGCATGATGTTGGGCGGTTCCAAACAAGTCCAGCAATCACAACAAGCTGCCACCCATACAAACTTCAAATGTCAGCTAACATCAATGACTATCAATTTTCTACCAGTATCATGTATTTTCTCTTGTATTAAATAAGATAAAATTATTTAATAAAAACAAATATATTTTAATTATATTTAAATTAAAAAATATTAATTTTTAAGTTTATTTTCTCTAACATTCAATGTAAGAGAAAATACACCATTGTGAAAATTATTTCTTCCGTTTTGGTCTAATATTTTATTTTTATCTTAAAATTTTGATTTTTTAATAAAAATAAAATATAATTTTTAATATTTTTTCTTTTGTGCTTTTAAAATTTATTATATATTAATAGCGTGTTTGAAGTTAAAAAGATTATAGTTAAAGGCCTATCAAACATTATAATATTGGGAGTGAAAGTTTAAAAAACAGAACCTCATCAAAGACACCGACTGGACTGTCCTCATAAGTGGCTAGAAAGAATCCACCTAGAGTGTATCTGAAAATAACAATGAGTTAGTTAATGACTACATTAATGATTTCAAAATTATAAAAAAATTTGTACTTATATTTTAGAATTTCAAAAGATTTAAATTGAAAATGCATTTTGGTCCAAAAAAAAATCATAAATGCATGAAATAGAACAAATCAATTAAACATACTAATTAGTTAGTTTCAACATAGAACATATTTAATTTGTATTAAATAATAATATGTCTATTAAATTCAAATCGAAATGTTTATTTACATATCATGAAATTATACACAAATTTTTTTCATACAATGATAAATTGATTAATATGAATTTTGAAATGAACTATTTCATTTTGAAGGCAAGTGAATAAAATTAAATTAGGAAACAAAAACAAGTAAAAAAGTCACTTGTTTTCTAATGATCAAAGCAACTTCAACTATTAAATTTACAAACCGGAAGGGAAAAAAACTAGTAAATTTACCTACCCAAAAGCTTCAACCAATTTGAATTCTTTTGGAATGCATGATCTAACTTTCTCTGCTTTCACAAGATGGAGTTGATACAAAGCACTAATAAACACATAAACAAAACTAGTTAATCAAATTGCAACTCTAAGTATCAATTGCATATGTGGGCCCACAACGTAATTGTAAATGTAAAATTACGGATTTTAAAATATTTATATCAATATTATATTTTAATTTCGATTGCATTGATCGTATTTCACCTTAATGTATTTGAAGTGTAATTACAACCATAATTTAAAATCATCGTTACAAAACCCAACATAAAGAAGCTATAGAAAGATATATAATTCCACATTAATTTCACACTTAATTACCTGCCTCTAAATAACCATGGAGCCTTAGCATACCCAGATGAAGATTTTGTCTCTACAGCTTCCATGAACTAAAAAAAATATGTGTTTGTTAGTAACCTAATAGCAATTATATTAATTGAATCAATGTTACTAACTTACTAAAAAAGGTTATAAGGATGATAGATACACTACACATTAATCATTCATATTTTATATAATTTAGTATGCAAGAAGCAAAAGGGAAGTTGAAGTTATGGGTTACCTTAAACAATTGTTGAAAGCATGGTGCTTGAGTATGGAAGTGATGGGAAAAATGGAACTTTGGTGAGAGAAGGAAAACAAAAAAGGAGTGCCACAAGATGTAAAGTAGTGTAATAATATGAGAAAATGAAATGAATGGATAAACCAAAGCTTCATCCACCGTGTCCTTTTGTGAGGACATAAATAACCATACTACAACATTTGGCGCCAATAAGTATACCACACCAAAACATGTCTTAGATACGGTAAGATAACACGTAAAACACAATTTTTGTCCAAAAAGTTGTTATTTTAGTTTATGATTTCATAAAAAAATTTAAATTAACTTCTGACTCATTCAAATTTAAGTCGATTTAATATTTAATGTTAAATTGATTGTTGCAATTGATTGTTACTTATCTTAATTTGATAGTGTGGATGTTTAAGTGGTAGTCATTTTAGTTTATGATTCAATAAAAAAATTAAATTAATTTATGACTCATTCAAACATAAGTCGGTTTAGTCTTTTAATGTTATTAATTGTTGTAATTGATTGTTACTTCTATTAACTTGATAATATGTACGCTGACATATTTGTCATTTTAGTTTATGATTCAATCAAAAAATATTTACTTTTAAAATTACATAAAATAAATTAAATTTAAACTATTCATTCAGTTAAGAAAATTATAAGCTTATCCAATGTAAATTAATTTGATGTGAGATTTTATTATTGTGAGCATGAGCAACTTGCCAATACTCGATGAAAAAAAATAAAAAAGCAACTTGTTAAAATCTATTAAAAAATCAATTGTTGTTACACGTAGAATACGTGTGTAATTGTTAAAACTAATCTCTTTACGTGTGTAATTGTTAAAACTAATTTCTTTGAGAATTTAGAACATATTTAAGGGTTGCTTTTCGAAATAGTTCATATATATGTATACAGCGGCTGATTTTGATCCAAAATTTTGGGGATGTTAAATTTTATAATTTTTATTAATAAATTAAATATAACATTGGATTGTATATTCGTATTTTAAATTGTGAATTTACAATTTAAACACATATAAAATTACAAACACAACAATAGAGAGTGGAAATGAGATTGAGAAAATGTTAAGCTTGGTAGTGATCGAAGTTATAGGTGTAGTATGTTATTGAACTGTTTGATGACTAGGAGAATGTTTTCCAATATTAATATTGAAACTTTATAATTTGTTTTGTAATAAATTTTCTTCTTAAAAATTTCATCAAATTTGTTATTTTTAAACACCATATCACTTTTAAAAAAATAGACAAATTAATTATACAATGCCAATTTAGTAACATAAAAATAAAAATTGAATCACAAACACATTTAGACACACATTTCACTCTCAAAGTCATAACTCACATCCAGAAAGTAAAAGAGTTCACAAATGCACAGTTTCACATCTATAATACACTAATCAGAAAAACAGTTCACAATCACAAAGTTACAATTCACACACTAAAGTTAACAATCCTAACTCCCCCACTAAAATCGTTCACAATTAACAAAGTCACAATTACAATTCACACACTACTACTAGTTAACAGTTTTAAACTAAAACAAATCACAATTAACAAATAGTAGAATAGGAAAATACTAACTAAGTAAGAAGCTAAAAAATATAAGAAGTAGATTGAGATTCTTTGAGATTGTGAAACAAGATTGAGATTGTTTGAGATTTTAAAAATTCAGCCTTTGTGAGGGCCCAGACCGCCACAAACTCCCTCCTTTGTAAGGATTTAGACCGCCACAAAGTTTCATTCAAATTAAAAAATTAATATTTTGTGAAGGCTTAGGCCGCCACAAAATATTATGTATATTAAAAAATTAATTTTACAAATTCAAAATTAATACTATATTATAATATTATATATAATAAATTAATATTAATATTAATATAAATTTAAAATTTAAATTTAAATTACAATTAAATTAAAATTACAATTAAATTTAAATTTAAATTAAATTTAAAATATAATATCAATATAAATTTAATTTAATATATAATAAACTAATTTGAATATAAATTAAAAATTTAAATTAAATTTAAATTAAATTTAAAATAAAATATTTAAATTATAATTATAATTAAAGATTAATTTAAATTACAAATAAATTAAAATAACTATTATATATAAAAGTATAATTAAAGTAATTATATAAACCGAAATAAAATTTTAAATAATATTTAATGAAATTTTTTATAAAATAATTAACTCCTTATATATAAACAAAAATAGAGACGGTTAAAGTATATAAATTTTTTGTACTAACTCAACTACAACTCTTTTTAATAACTAACAAAAAAATATTAATTTAATAATATTTTTTTAAAAAACAGTTATATTAAAATCAATAAGTTTTACATGTGTTTCAAACTTTTGTTTATCATATATTATGTAAATAAAATAATTTCTATTTTTTTATAAATAAATCTATAATAACACATATTTTACTAAACTATATTTTAAAAATAATATAAATATATTTATAATATGACATATATATTTACTAATCTAAATTTAAAATGTATAAAATACTAACTTGATGTCGGGTAGTGTCTGACTTGAAGATTTCACATAGCAGAACTTAGAACTCTTCAAAGTAATTAACACAATATCACTACTGTCAAAATAAAAATTCAATAATATTTATTACATAAATAACTTCAAATCAAAAATAAAAATAAAAAACAAAATATATAATATAATATAATATAATATAAACTTACCAAAATTCAAACAAGCTTGGGGGAATAATTTTTGTAGAGAGAAGGAGGAGAGAAAATTTAGAAAGAAGGTTTAGAGACAAGGTAGAAGTGAAAAATGATAAGAGGAGTGGAGTGATATTTATAGAATTTGGTTGATCCTTTGTGGCAGCCAAAGCAGCCACAATGAGCAACAAATATATGGCTTTTGTGGCGGCCAAAACAATTAGAAAGCCAGGCGTTTGTGGCGGCCTGGGCGGCCACAAATGGCAGAGATTTTGTGGCGGCCTTTGCAGCCACAAAATGTAACGTCACTTTGGAATTTTATGGCAGCCTTTACCCTCACAAAAGGGTTGATTTTGTGGCTGAAAAAACTCTCACAAAAATCTTAAAAATTTAGGTGGATTTTGTGGCTGCCTAAGCCCTCACAGTGATTTTGTGAGAGCTTAGGTAGCCACAAAAATCTACCTACATTTTTATGCTTTGGTGAGGGCTTTTCCAACCATAAATAAAGATCAATTTCAATTTTTGTATTTGTGAAGGCTTTTCGGTCACTAATTTGTGAGGGTTTTTTCGGCCACAAAATATTTATAAAATTGGCCATAAATAAGGGGATTTCTTGTAGTGTTAAATTGATGACCACATATAGAATTGTTTGTATTACTACCATGAATTTCTTTACTTCGGGGAGTTTTTTTGGTTGTAAGATGGAAAAAAAATAGAGAAAAATATGTCAAGAGTTTGAGAAGATAAAAATAAATGAGAAATAACTTTAATTTGATATATGTGTATTGTGAATTAAACGGTGAAATATTACATTTCTCTTATTTATTTACATCTCTCTCATGGAGACGACATCTAAAAATCACACTCACCTAAAAGAGTAGTCTGGCGTTTCAATTGAAACACTCAATAAATTATATGTATGAGGTATATAAAGAGTTTAATCTCTAATACTAACATTTCTATGTCAAATTATAGATATATGATTTGAATATATTACAGTTTGTTTAAAATTGCAGAGAATGGTTAAATATTAAATTATTAAAGAACTTGTCGAGAATAGACAAAATACGATGATTGGATTTTCTAAATTAATGTTGAATAAAATTTCTACCAAATATAAAAGATTAATATGAAAAAACAAAAGTTATAAGAAAGAGCATAATAACATGTCTTTAAAGATTAAAATGATAAGTTTTTATCACTAATTAAGGTTACACTTCGAAAACATCTAAGAAGACGATAAAAAAAATAAAGTTGACACTAATTAAGCTCTTGGAATAATTTAATCGGTTTTATGACATTCATTTAGGTATTCTTAAATTATAATATTATGAATTTCTCGTTTCAAATATTCGTAAAGTCTCATTCTGTTTCAAAATATGAATCGTAAAATAGTTTAAAGATAATCAAACAATAAAAAACATTAAGCTCTGTGATGAGAAAAACAATTCAATAAACTCATTCATATAACAAAAAATCAAATTAAACAAACAATGGTTTCATCTTGTTCTATTCATTCCCAATATAGAGAGTTTAGCTAGTCATTCTTAACAAAAAGAAGTAAAACCCATCAAAAGATTACACATAAAAGATAAAAAATGAAGATGAATATGAAAACCTAGTTGAACATACATAAAGCAATCCCTTAATCTCTTATGCTCTGAGTCTAGTTCAAGGAAGCTTACTTGGCTCGAAGGCCACTGAGTAATTGTGACAATGCAATTACTTAGTTTAAGGTAGTTTATGAGTTTGTTGAGAATTTTCAAAGAAGAAAAATTGCAGATTTTAAACACTTATTTTGGATTTGGTTTAATAGTAAGGTAAAAAATAAAATAATTTTAAGATTTTTTAAATGGTGGTGCAATCTCATAGTTTGCTTACAAAGAGCTTAAATATTATTTGTAATGATTTAGAGTACGTTTTGTACTTTTATTAATAATTTTTTTTTAATAAAAAATAGATACAAACAAATTTAGAGCTGGGGTATTCTTGTACATCTTAAATCTTTTAATTATTGTTTAAGAATCCTTTTGAAAAATTTAAAAAGGACATGGAGTATTAAACCTTCAATCCCAAAAACATGAAAAATGTAAGATTCAATCTTTGCATGGAAAACTATAAAAAAGGAAGGAAGGGAAAGACAAATAGAGGAGAGAGAAAACACCAAAAATGAGATCATTTTTTCTCTTTTGAAATTCAATATAATTGATTATAAAAAACAAAATATTACGGGCCTCTTTGTTTAAAAGCAATCCGCCAAAATTGGAAAGAAAATAGCTAGAACTTATAAATTTTAGTGAAATTACATGAATGCCCTGAATTATTTACCATATTACAAATAAGAGACTCCTTCCTGGTTTAGATGTACATCATACTAACTAATTATTAGTACATCTTGAATGGCATTTATTTGTATAAGCAAATAACATTTTTTTTTATTGATAGAATAACCATTATTATTCATATTTTAAAGTTATTTTTTATTTTAATGAAATATTTATTATTTGTTTTAACATTTGTATTCTCTTCATTCTATCATATTTTTATTTAGGAATATTTTGTCATTTTATGAATATGTATAGTTATTTTTCTTCACTCTTAACTTCATTTTCTCGTACACCAAATAATCATCCATTTTTTTTTTTT